>APFE031015980.1:67302-89488 GCA_000404065.3 Pinus taeda | reverse complement strand
AAAGAAATATGGGACAAGATCATTCTAAGCTATGAAGGAGACAATCAGGTAAAACGTGCAAAACTACAAACTCTCAGAATTCAATATGAAAATCTCAAAATGCACAATGATGAAAGTATAGCTAGTTACTTCTTATGTATAGATGAGATTGTTAATTGCATGAAGAAATTGGGTGAAGAGATAAAAGAAGTTACTTTAGTTGAAAATTTTCTAAGATCCTTGTCTACTAAGTTTGAATCAAAAGTATCTGCCATAGAAGAAAAGAAAGATCTTCAAACTATTACTATGACACAGTTGCACAAAATCTTAAGTGCTTTCAAAATGAGAAAAGGAGGTCCATCAGATATGAGAGAAGCCGCATTGAAAGCTTCAGGAAGAGAAGAACCCAATGAATCAGGACATATCTGAGAAGGAGAGTGCTAGTGCCTAAATCTACCTTAGGCTAAGAAAGGCAAGTCTAGGGTAACATCAAACCATGCTTAACCTGGTAGCTAGCCCTACTAGGTCGGCAGAGGGCTCTCTCCTTGTCAATCTCAATGAAAATATGTCAAGAAAGGCTTGAGATGAATGACAATAAATACTAATTTTAGGCTAGGTATGTTTTCTCAGAGGATTTGGATTGATTTTAATGGTTGGTTGTTGGATCAAATGGGGAAGGCAGCTATGGATCTAGGAAATCAATACAGATTTGCAGAGGTTTCTGTGCGGCAAGGTAGGAAAGTGTTTTAGCACTTTGAAATGAATGTAATGGTGAGTCTAAAGACTGGTGAGGAGTTGGATAGGGCACACAAATGTCATGAGCCCTCTTCAAACAATAGAAAACATTCAAAACTAAATAAACCCCAAGACAGAGCACTGAACCACCAATGGATTCCACCTTTTAAACTTGATTCATTTAGTTATGCAGAAAGAGAGAGATGATGGCACATATAAACATCAGATAAAATGAATAATAAAGAAGAAAATAATGCTTATTCACATTACCACAAATATCCCACAAAATGCTACAAAACCCTGGTTTATTTCCTTGCCAAACTACAGAAGTGATGTACAAAGTAGCTCAATGCATCCACAAGAGTCCAACCTTCTACCAAAGTACAACCTTGACAAATGACTAAGAAAGTAAAAGATATAAGCATCAAACCACATATGCTAGCCATCAGGTGTCAAATACATGAGTCAAGGAGATGTTTCAACAACATCTAAACTAGGAACCTAAAAATAGGCAGTGGAACAACTTGCTTCTAAAACTATGGAAGCTAATGAATTCAGCTCAAAACCACCTAAAACTGATGTATCTACCTCCTTAAGTCATTTTTCATCATTTTTACGTCATAGTACATCAATTTACATTATATTACATCATGAATTTTTACCATGATAGGGGAAAAAATCAAACTGGTAGAAAATTAGGCGAAAATCTAAGTTTTTAAGCAAAATTGGTAAAATTTTGCCTGATGCGTAGTGCCATTAGACTCATGTGGAGTGTCATTTCCAAGCTGAGTTTGAAAGCCTTCCCCTTCACAAAATTAGCTCCAAGATGGCTTGTTGGAAAGCCCTATTTGTCTACTTTCTAGGACAAGTGGAGTTTCTAGATTTGGTGTCCATTTGTGCCTTCAAAAATTAGTTCTCCCAAGACTGCTTCCTGTGGGTCCAAAAAGTGGCAGAGAGGGCATTTTTGAGGTGTTTTTTGCACTTTAGGTGACCCAGATCTCCTCCAAACTTCATGAAACTTTCTTGGTTTTAGTAATTTTTCATGAGGAATCAAAAAATGCAAGCAGTTTTGCAAAATTCCTAACCAGCTCAATGCGCAACGCCAGTGGCACTACGCATCAGAGGAAATTTCCTATGTTTTGCAATTAAAATTTATGAAATGAAAAAAAATTCTCCAAAATGCTTCAAAATTGGCAAGAGGCAAGCTTATCAATTGCTTTGCTGAGCCAAGGAAGCTTTAGCTAAGATTTGAAGTTCATGTTGCTCATTTTTGGCCTTTAAGGCTCTCCTTAACTTGGCTTTTAGGCCTCTTATCCTTGTCTTGCAAATTTTGTTCTGAGCGAAATAATGATAGGTCATGTGGTGCAACATGTTCTTCTCCTTGTTATCCTTATCAGGCAGCTTCTCAAGGTGGATATTCACTCTTTCCAACCATGATTCTCGGTCAGCCTCTATTTCTTGCTCTAGTGAAGTCAACTTGATTTTCCTTCTTTTTGCCACTTGTTGGTTTTCCCTTATGTTTTGCAGCTCCATGATTGTTTGTTTGTCATCCAATTGCTTGTTCTGTTACTCAAGGTAATTAATGATCCATGTAGCCCTCTCAAGATCAAGTGATAAGGCTTGGATCTCAACTTCTTTCTCTTTGATGACCACATCCTTGAGTCTTGAGCTTTGGGAGCCCAAATCAGTGTCCTCTTCCTTAATCAAAACAAACTCCTTATCTTGGCCTTCAGAAGGCCCTTCATCATGCAATGGTTGCTTTCCTCTATCCTGTACCTATTCTGCTAAATAAGAAGGCAAATCCCCTTGCACCCCAGGTGAAGATAGCATTTGCCTATTGTCTGGTGAAGGGAACGAGACCCCTTCCACCCCTGGTGGAGATAATACTCATTTGGCAACTACATATATTCTTCTTGTGCCTTTTTCATAAGTTATAAACATAGGAATGTGAGCCTATTCAGTTTTGCTTTCATGCTCTCTTTGTTGCCCAGAAGGTCCACCTTCCTCCTAAAGGTCTGCACAAATCTGAGGCCCCTTGAAAATCTCATGGGCAATGAAGGTTTCCCATGGCACTCCCAACTGAGTGATCTGATGCACAACAATAATCTTAATGACAAAAAAGTGATAAATGCTATTGAGCTGCTGTGGGTATGGTCTTCTCTTTGCAAGCACAGTCATCCTCTTTATGTTTTCGCAAATGAAGTATGGAATACTTATCATTCTAACCCTGGTAAAATGCATAAGCAATCTGATATGATAGGCATAGAGCCTGGAGAACCTTCCCTCACATGTGAAGTATTTAATGATGAGTTTCATTAGTGGAACATATCGGTCCTCCAAAAACCTGAAAGGAAACACCCTACCCAATTTACTATGATATTTGGCTTTAATGTAGGGTTCATAGTTATGCTTGTTGATATTCTGTCTTTTGTTCCATCTTTCTCCCACATCTAGCATCCTATTTGCTTCTGCAATAATGGTTGGTGAAAGAGTGAAATTGATGCCAACAAGTTGTACCATATTGTCCTCTATGTTGATGACAAATTTCCTAGCTAATTCATGATGATACTTAACCCTCTCAACCATCTCAAAAAACTCAAAGCAAGATTGGTTTCTAAAACAAGTGGTGGCAAGGGGACAAGCAAGAAGTTTAGCAATGCTTATCGGCTCCTCTCTGATTATTTTCCCACCCTTGTGAGGTCTCCTAGACTGTACATTCCTTTCTATTGAACTGCCACTTTGTGTTTCTTCTTCATAACTTGAGTCACTGTTTCTTGCCATAGTTCTTGGTGTTGTCTTAGGAAGATGATGTGATGAAGGTATGGTGAAAAATGGTAATGAAATAGGATAATGGTGATGAGTATAAAGAGATTCTACTCTTGGGAAATGGAATTGGGGAATGAAGGGATTAGTTTTGGGAAACTAGGGTTTAGCGAGAGATTTAGGGTTTGATGAGCGAATTATTTGTTTTAGGGGAGTGAGATATGAGAAAATGGGATAAATGGAGTGAGTTAAGGTAATAAAAGAGTGAAAAGGGTTTAATAATGTTTTTTGTGATGATGGAACCGAAATTGCAAAATGAAATGGAAAACAATGATGACAAGCTAGGGTTTCATTTTCCATATGCAAGATTCATGAAGAACATAAATGTGACCTCAAGTTTAGCTTTAGGATGATGTTAACTTACCTGTAGCATGGAAATGTAGCAACTTTGAGGGTTATTGCATGATTTGGAATGATTTAGGAAGATTTGGACTAATGCGTAGTGCACTGGGCCCAATGCGCAGCACCCTCCTGATGCGCAGTGCCCATTCAAATTTACACTACAGGAAAGCCTCTGTGCACAGTGCTAGCCTGATGCATAGTGCACTGCCTCTGATGCGTAGTGCCAGGCCAAGTTGCTTAAAAAACAAGGTTTTTTGTCTCCATGGCTCCAAATCACGATTTTTGACTCTCCAAAGGATTTTTGCTCAATGAAATGATAAATGGAACCCCTTTCACTTTAAATATGGATGACCTTTAATTTTTACTAATTCCAAACCCACTTTTCTAATGTCAGAGTAACTTTTGGCCTTGAGCTCTATTTTTCCATTGGAATTGACTTTTCTTAATCATTTGGTAAACTGATGCATTGATGCTTGTGTTTTTGTCTTTAATGGCTGGAGTTGGCAAGGTGAGCAAGGGTAGCAGTTTTGAACTTATTACATATAGAAAATATTAAAATTACATAAAAAAAAATTGTACATAGAAATAAAAACTGTGTTTTTACCTCAAAATAGAGTTTTGAGGTAAAAACCATTTATTGAGCATAACATCATTGAAATTTTTATTTTGTGAACTTATTAGACCTCCTCATGTGCCTACTAACTGTTTATTGAGTTTTTGCTGACCATGGTGACAAAACCCTATACCTAATGAGACCTAAAACCCTAAAAATGATTTTTGCAAATGTAATCACAAAAACATACTATAAATGACCTGAACATGTGAAAATAGACCAACAGGTAAATAACATAAGGGAAATTGACAATGAACCACTACCATCAGTTGATCGATGACCTAATGGAATGTAGCTGATCGGATGGGACACCTACTATGCATGCAAAAAGAGAAATTTGATCACTGATGGAGGGATGAAGATACTAACACTAACATTGGCTCCAATGGGGATGGTAGCTCCTAGGAGGTGCCAAGAACCATAGATCTCTGGAAAAGTAGACGAGTGCCTTATCCATTGGGAAAAATGGAGTCAATAACTTCAGCAAACAAAAACCAATATCTTGACTTAAAACTAACTCAATTACAAAGACTGAAAACTGACTCAAAAAACTAACACTAAATAACCAACATTCAGCTTTATCGCCTTCACTTCAGGCCCCAAACTGAATGAATGATGATAGTACAAACTGACTCTAAAACTATCTTGAAACTGACTAAAACAAAAAAGAATGACTGAAGACTTACTTGACTTAAATAAGTACTTACAAGGCTTTTTTAATGGCAGCGTTCAGCAGACCATCAAGATTTTAGGGTTTCAAATTAGGATGACAACCACTTGCCTACTGATGAAATATCTACAATCATGTGAAGTGGGCCTTGCAATGTAACCAATCCAGCAGATGGTTACTCACTAAAATTCTTCTCTCACTCTCGCCAAGAGGGTAGAATGATGTACATGTAGGAAACTCACAATAACAACTGAAACCAACGCTTATTCTAATGAACCAGGCAACATCCATCTTCTCTAGTGCTTGCATAAGAATGTCGAAGGGATCTTGAAAATCCTAAAGCACTAGCTTGTCTTGAGATCCAACAGCAAAAATACAAGTACTCCCTTTCTGATCTGAAAAAACAATTGATTACCGAATGATAGGAAGGCATAAAGAGGTATAAGCTTCTGCTATCTGAGTGTTAGTTGTAAATTCCTCGAGCATGAGAAAGTCTAGCGTATTGTCTCTCTCAGGCTCATATTCCTCAATTTCATGGTCTAGGTCATTCTTAACAGAAAACAATCTTCAAGATTATCAAACATGACAGCCTTATCATCTTCATGAAAGAAAATATTATCTGTTTGATGATCTATAAATATAATTTCAAGACTGTCATCATTTTCAAAAGAGGAAGAAGTTTTACCAACACCTTCTTGACCACATGCACACTGTAGGCCTACATTAGTTTGGGCTGTAACCTGACCTTTTAGGAGTTGATCTATTTCATCTTCAGACAAAGGAGATAAGACTTTTTGTTTCCTTTTGGTCAAGCGATTACTGTCTTCTTCGAATAACATTTCAAAACATGAAAAACTTGACTGACAGTCCACAATTCCATGGTCTTCTGAAATTTGAAAACATTGTTGATCATCTTCATATGACATGGCAATCAAATTATCATTTACCAATGAGTTATCAAAAGAAGATTTTTCACTCACTTGAACAAAGATCTCATCTTGTTTTTCATATAATGACTGGATTACCTCCTCATGAAGGCTTTATTCTGATGAAATGAGAACACTTGGGTCAATAACTCTATCTTCTTCATTCCAGATGATCTCAACAACACAACTCTCCTTCATGGGATTCAAAACAAGGTACTCTTGATCATCATGATTTGAATCTAGATCTGAAATAGCCAACTTGACTTTATCACATTCTAAAATTGCAACTTGACTTTCCTGCATACTGTCTTCTTCTAGGGACAGATCTGAAATAAAACCTTCTCTTTCATCATCTTCCACTATACTAAGATTTTGATCCAGCTGCAAATTTTCCTGTGCATCTTGATAAGTATCCTCTTTATGCTGTTGAAATGGATTTTCATATAGGGCTTCCATGATCTCATCATCCATGAAGTCATCATATTCATAAACTTTCTCAAGACTTTCAATAAAACTATAAACATGTTTACAACAGTTCTGAACTAAATTTAATGATGGATAATATTCTTTATACCTTTCAAAGAACATGGCATGAAAATCCTTTAAACTATAAATACAAGCAAGTGGCAAACTTTCATACGAAGATCGGGCTTCACATTCCAGAGTGGCCATGAATATCTTCATCAATCAATATTCAGGAAAATCAACCTTCAAATTATGAATATTTATGTGAAATCTAACCAAATGTAAAGTAGCATCATTCCTATCATCATCTTTAAACATAAGCAAATTCCTTTGCCAATCTACCTTCGGAATTTTATTTGGGAAACCTAGAATGTGATCTCGGCTCATGGTAGCATACCTTCAAGCAAACAAATCCATTTTGATAACAATGAATTCACCAAGAAATTCTTCAGCTACTGGCTATTGAAGAGTAGATTTTCCATAAAAATTATGAACCTTGGGATTGTTTGACACTAGAGCCGCCAAGTGAAAGATTTCAACCTTCTAGTGTCTGATCATTTTCCACCATCAACAATCAGATATGAACTTGATACATTTTACTAAGGAACATAAAACTATGCTCCCCAGTATGGTCCCCACTATGTTAGTGCCTAAATCTACCTCAGGCTGAGAAACGCAGGTCTAAGGTAACATCAAACCACGCTTAACCTAGTAGTTAGCTCTACCAAGTCGAGAGATGGCTCTCTCCTTGTCAATATCAATGAAAATATGTCAAGAAAGGCTTGATATGACTAATAATAAATACTAATTTTAGGCTAGGTATGTTTTCTTAGAGGATTTGGATTGACTTTAATAGTTGGTTGTTGCATCCGATGGGGAAGGCAACTTTGGATGCGGGAAATCAACACAGATTTGCAGAGGTTTCTACGGGGCGAGGTAGGCAAGTGTTTTAGCACTTTGAAATGAATGTAATGGTGAATCTAAATACTGGTGAGGATTTGGAGAGGGTATGCAAATGTCATGAGTCCTCTTCAAATAGTAGAAAACATTAAAAACTAAATAAACCCCAAGGCAGAGCACTGAATACCAGTGGATTCCACCTTTTAAACTTGATTCATTTAGCTATGTAGAAAGAGAGAGATGATGGTACATATAAACATAAGATAAAATGAATAACAGAGAACAAAACAATGCTTATTCACATTACCACAAGAATCCCACAAAACGCTGCAAAACCATGGCTTATTTTCTTTCCAAACTGCAAAAGTGATGTACAAAGTAGCTCAATGCATCCACAAGAGTCCAACCTTCTACCAAAGTCCAACATTCTACCAAAGTACAACCTTGAAAAATGACTAAGAAAGTACAAGATATAGGATCAAAACACCTAAACTAGCTATCATGGGTCAAATCCATGAGTCAAGGAGTTGTTTCAACAAGATCTAACCTAGGAATTGAAAAAAAGGTAGTGGAACAACTTGCCTCTAAAACTATGGAAACTGATTCATTCAGCTCAAAACCACCTAAAACTGATGTATCTACCTCCTTAAGTCATTTTTCATCATTTTTACATCATAGTACATCAATTTACATTATATTACATCATGAATTTTGACCATGAGAGGGGAAAAATCAAACTGGTAGAAAACTAGGCGAAAATCTGAGTTTTTGAGCAAAATTGGTAAGATGTTGCTTGATGCATAGTGCCATTTCCAAGATGAGTTTGAAGGCCTTTCCCTTCACCAAATTAGCTCCAATATGGCTTTTTAGAAATCTCTATCTTCCTACTTTCTAGGACAAGTGAAATATCTGGATTTAGTGTCCATTTGCCCCTTCAAAAATTAGTTCTCCCAAGACTACTTCCTGTGGGTCCAAAAAGTGGCAGAGAGGGCATTTTTGAGGTGTTTTTCTCCCTTTAGGTGACCCAGATCTCCTCCATAATTCATGAAACTTTTTGGGTTTTAGTAATTTTTCATGGGGAATCCAAAAATGCAAGCCATTTTGTAAAATTCCCAACCAGCTCAATGCGCAGCACCAATGGTGCAATGCATCAGAGGAGATTTCTTATGTTTAGCAATTAAAATTTATGAAATGACAAAAATTTCTCCAAAATGCTTCAAAATTGGCAAGAGGCAAGCTTATCAATTGCTTTGCTAAGTCAAGGAAGCTTCAGCCAAGATTTGAAGTTTATCTTGCTCCTTTTTGGCCTTTAAGGCTCTCCTTAACTTGGCTTTTAGGCTTCTTATCCTTGTCTTGCAAATTTTGTTTCGCACCAAATAACGATAAGCCATGCGCCACAACATGTTCTTCTCCTTGTTAGCCTTATCAAGTAGATTCTCAAGGTGGATATTCACTCTTCTCAACCATGATTCTTGGTCAGCCTCTATTTCTTTCTCTAGTGAAGTCAACTTGATGTTCCTTCTTTTTGCCACTTGCCAGTTTTCCCTTATGTTTTGTAGCTCCATGATTGTTTGTTTGTCCTCCAATTTCTTTTTCTATTGCTCAAGGTAATTAATGATCCATTTATCCCTCTCAAGATCAAGTGATAAGGCTCAAATCTCAGCGTGTTTATCTTTGATGACCACATCCTTGAGTCTTGAGCTTTGGGAGCCCAAATCAGTGTCCTCTTCCTTAATAAAAAAAAACTCCCTATCTTGGCCTTCAAAAGGCCCTTCATCATGCAATGATTGCTTTCCTCTGTCTTGTACCTGTTCTGCTAAAGAAGAAGGTAAAGCCCCTTGCACCCCAGTTGAAGATAGCATTTGCCTGTTGTCTAGTGAAGAGAACGAGACCCCTTCCACCCCTGGTGGAGATAATACTTGTTTGGTAGCTGCAAATATTCTTCTTGTGCCTTTTTCATAAGTTATAAACAAAGGAATGTGAGCCTCTTCAGTTTTGCTTTCATGCTCTCTTTTTTGCCCGGAAGGTCCACCTTCCTCCTGAAGGTCTGCAAAAATATGAGGACCCTTGAAAATCTCATGGGCAATGAAGGTTTCCCATGGCATAGAGTCTGGAGAACCTTCCCTCACATGTGAAGTATTTAATGATGAGTTTCATCATTGGAACATATTGGTCCTTCAAAAACTTGAAAGGAAACACCCTGCCCAATTTACTATGATATTTGGCTTTAATGTAGGGTTCATAGTTCTTCTTGTTGATATTTTGTCTTTTGTTCCATCTTTCCCCCACATCTGGCATCCTAGTTGATTCTACAATAATGGTTGGTGAAAGAGTGAAATTGATGCCAGCAAGCTGTACCATATTGTCCTCCATGTTGATGACAAATTACCTAGCTAATTCATGATGATACTTAACCCTCTCAACCATCTCACAAAACTCAAATCAAGACTGGTATCTGAAACAAAAGTGGTGGAAAGGGGACAAGCAAGAATTTCAGCAATGCTAATGGGCTCCTCTCTGATTATTTTCCCACCCTTGTGAGGTCTCCTAGACTGTACATTCCTTTCTATTGAACTGTCACTTTATGTTTCTTCTTCATAACTTGAGGCACTGTTTCTTGCCATAGTGCTTGGTGTTGTCTTAGGAAGATGATGTGATGAAGATATGGTGAAAAATGGTAATGAAATAGGACAATGGTGATGAGTATAAAGAGATTTTACTCTTGGGAAATGGAATTGGGGAATGAAGGGATTAGTTTTGGGAAACTAGGTTTTAGTGAGGGATTTAGGGTTTGATGAGGGAATTATTTTTTTTAGGGGAGTGGGATATGGGAAAATGGGATAAATGGAGTGAGTTAGGGTAATAAAAGAGTGAAAAGGGTTTAATAATGTTTTGATGATGGAATGAAAATTTCACAATGAAATGGAAAATAGTGGTGACAAGCTAGGGTTTCATTTTCCACATGCAAGATTCATGAAGAACATAAATGTGACCTCAGGTTCAGCTTTAGGATGATGTTAAATTACTTGTAGCATGGAAATGTAGCAACTTTGAGGGTTATTTCATGATTTGGAACGATATAGGAAGATCTAGACTGATGTGCAGTGCACTGGGTCTAATGCACAACACCCTCCTGATGCACAACACCCATTCAAATTTACACTGCAGGAAAGCCTCTGATGCGCAGTGCCAACCTGATGCACAGCGCCAAGCCAAGTTGCTTGAAAAACAGGTTTTTTTGTCTCCTTGGATCCAAATCACGATTTTTGACTCTCCAAAGGATTTTTGCTCAATGAAATGATAAATGGAAGCCCTTTCACTTTAAATATGGATGACCTTTAATTTTTACTAATTCCAAACCCACTTTTCTAATGTCAAAGTCAATTTTGGCCTTGAGCTCTGGTTTTCCATTGGAATTGACTTTTCTTAATCATTTGGTAAACTGATGCATTGATGCTTGTGTTTTTGTCTGCTGTGGCTGGAGTTGGCAAGGCGAGCAAGGGCAGCAGCTTTGAACTTATTACATATAGAAAATATTGAAACTACATAAAAATTTTGTACATAGAAATAAAAACTCTGTTTTTACCTCAAAACAGAGTTTTGAGGTAAAAACCACTTATTGAGCATAACATCATTGAAATTTTGATTTTGTGAACTTATTCGACCTCCTCATGTGCCTGCTGACTGTTTATTGATTTTTCGCTGACCATGGTGACAAAACCCTAGACGTAATGAGACCTAAAACCCTAAAAATGATTTTTGCCAATGTAATGAAAAAAACTGACTGTAAATGACCTGAACATGTGAAAATAGGCCAATAGGTAAATAACATGAGGGAAATTGACAATGAACCACTACCATCAGTTGATCCATGACCTAATGGAATGTAGCTGATTGGATGGGACAACTACTATGCATGAAAAAAGAGAAATTTGATCATTGATGGAGGGATGAAGACACTGACACTAACATAGAGGAAGAAGCAAACTTTGTCAAGAACCTTCAACGTGGTTCTAGAAGATTTAGAGGTAAACTACCCTTCAAATATTTTGCTTGTGGAAGAGTCGGTCATTATGCTACCAAATGTCCTCATAAATATAAGCTTGATAAAGGTAAGGCATCAGAAAAATGGAATAGAAAACATAGTGTAAGTAAGAAGAGCTACTATACGCATGAAGATAGAGATGGTTTATCAAATAGTGATGAAGATGAAAATAGTAATGACTATAGACTTCTGATGGCTTTTGAAGATGATTATTTCCTGGATGCTTTAGATGAAGTTGACCTTTATGAACAAATCTCTAAACTCGAAATCTATTTAGAAGAAAAGAATATGATTATAGATACTCTAACATTCCAACTTGCTAAAAGAGAAAAACACAATGAAAAACTAGAATGTGAAATTGTGGGTTTAAGAAAGGATATTGAGAAAACAAAAGCTCTCAATCTTATATTTGCTAAAGGATTATAAACCTTAAATGAAATTATCAAAGTGCAGCATTATCGTCTGATAAAGACAGGTCTTGGATATACTGAAGAACCATCCCAAGCACAAAATTCGTCAAACTCCACTAAAAGCTATCTTGATGCAGCAAAGAGCAGTGAACTGTTTGACAATCAACAACAAAGGCATAAAGCAGATCACGAGGTAAATCAGGCTCAATTTACTTCAAGGATGAATAGAAGCTACAACCAACCTAAGGTAAATCATACTCAATCTATTTCAAGAATGAATATCAATAGAAACTACAATCACCAGGTTAGTAGATTTGATAATCACAGGAACGTTTTTAATGGCCAATGTTTTTCATGTCATAACTTTGGACACAAAGCTGCTCAATGTGTTGCTTACAATACCATCATGACTAGAGAAGCACAAAATCAAAGGAATGTGACGGGGATCATGAAACGGACCTACAATAACTTTTCTCTTCTTGAAAATGAAATAGAATGCTCTATCCGCAACAACTTCGGTCATGAAGAATATGAATGCAAGAGTAAATTTTGAGAAACATCTCAAAACGAGAAAACTTCATTAAAACCCAAAATATGGAGAAAGAAAGAACTGCAAATAGAAAGATGTGGTATAGCCTTGTATGCAGAAGGATAATAAAATCAATGGTACATCAACAATGGATGCTCGAAACACATGACAGGTGATAAAGAAAAAATTCAATCATATAATGCCTTTGAAAAGGAAAAGAAGGTCTCTTTTGGAAATGACACTCTTGCTGTCATAAAAGGTAAAGGTTCTATTCTCTTAAAAGAAAAAGTTAAAGATGGGAATTTTATGTATGTTGATGGTCTAGAGCATAATCTGTTGAGTGTCAGTCAAATGTGTGATCAAGGAAATGAAGTAGTATTTCTATCAGATGGACGTGTTTTTCATGAGGTTGATACAGGAGAAACCATGATAAAAGGTATAAGAACTCCAAACAATTTATACATACTCAAGGGAGGACAACAACTGTTCTATCTAAGCAAAAATGATGAACACTAGCTATGGAATAGAAGATTGGGGCATCTAAGCTTCTCTCAAATAAGAAAAGCATGCAGATTCCAGGCTGTTCGTGATCTTCCTAATATTAGCATCCCAGAAAATACAATATGGAAATAATGTCATTTTGGTAAGAAAACCATAGCGCACTTCCTTGAAAAGGAAGGATTATCTAGTAAGCCTCTTGAACTTGTTCATACTAATTTATGTGGACCATCAAGGAAAAATTCACCTCGTGGAGAGGAATACTTTATATTGTTCATTGATGATTTTTCCAGAATGTGTTGGATAGGGCTTATAAAGCATAAAGATGAAGCATTTGAAAAATTCAAAGCTTTCAAAGCCTTGGTTGAAAATGAATCAGATCACAAAATCAAATGCCTCAGATCTGATTGAGGAGGGGAATTTACCTCGGATGAATTCTTTGACTTTTGTGAAGAACATGGAATAAAAAGGTAATTCTCCATTGCAAGGACTCCTAAGCAAAATGGAGTGGTAGAAAGGATGAATAGAACTATTCAAAAAATGGCTCGTGCTATGCTAGATGAGTCTGCAACTCCTGCAACCTTCTAGGGTGAAGCTACATTTGCCACCATCACCATTCTCAACCAAGCAAATGTTCGGGTAAACAACACTCAAACTCTACATGAACTTTGGTATGGTAAGACTCCTACTATAAAATGCTTCAAAGTTTTTGGAAGAAAATGTTACATTAAAAGGAATGATGAAAAGCTTGGCAAGTTTGAACCTAGAGCAGATGAAGGAATTCTCCTTGGTTACTCTTCTCAAAGTAAATTATATAAGTGTTAGAATAAAAGACTTGGGAAAAATATTGAAAGTATTGATGTTGTGGTTGATGAAGCATGCAAAAATCCAAAGCGGGTAAAAATTGAAGATTCTGGAGAAGATGAGGATTATCCTCCCACATCAAATTAGACTAATTATGAAGAAGAAACCAATGAAGTACCAAAAGAATAGATAAGGGCAGAAGAAAAGACTCCATACAAGTATGTTCAGAAAAATCATCCAGAGACCCAAATTTTGGGACAGAAAGAGGCAGGTGTGTAGACAAGAAGAACTATTACAGAAGATTCAAGCTATCTAGCATTGCTTTCCTCCATCGAACCTCAAAATGTAAATGAAGCATGCAAAGATTAAAGTTGGGTCAAGGCCATGAATGAAGAACTTGAGCAAATTGAAAAGAATAATACTTGGGAATTAGTTCCTAGACCTCATGATAAGAATATCATAGGAACCAAATGGATATTCATAAACAAGCTGAATGAACATGGAGAAGTTATTAGAAACAAGGCTAGACTTGTTTGTAAAGGATATGCTCAACAAGAAGGTATAAATTTTGAAGAAACTTTTGCACCTGTTGCTAGACTTGAAGCCATAAGAATGTTCCTTGCTCTTTCTAGTTTTCAGAAATTCAAAGTATACCAAATGGATGTAAAATCTTCCTTTCTTAATGGAGACTTAGAAGAAGAAGTATATAATGAGAAACCATATGGATTCATTCTTGGAAATTATTAAAAACTTATATGCAGACTCAGAAAGGCTCTCTGTGGTCTAAAACAAGCTCCAAGGGCCTAGTATTACCATCTTGACAAATACCTCCATCAACAAGGTTTTTCAAAAGCATCAACTGATAGCAATTGATATACAAAGATTGACAATAATAAATTGCTAATACTTGTTGTGTATGTTGATGATATCATTTTTGGAAGAAATAAAGAAGCCATGAGTTGGAATTTTTCTTCGGTAATGCTGCAAGAATTTTAAATGTCCCTGCTTGTGAACTTATATGTTTTCTTGGTCTACAAGTTCAACAAAATAAAGATGGTATTTTTTGTCACAAACCAAATATCTCAAGCAAATCTTGAAAATATACAGCATGGAAGATTCGAAACCAGTACGTACCCCACTTATAACAAGATGCAGTCTCAGCTCAAATGATGAATTAGCAGCAGTACATCAAACAACCTATAGATCCATGATTGGCAGTGTACTTTATCTAATAGGTACCTGACCAGACATCATGCATGTAGTGGGAATAGTTGGAAGATTCCAAGCAAATCCAAAGGAATCACACCTTCAGGCAGTCAAAAATATTTTCAAATATCTTCAAGGAACATGGAATTTTGTTTTATGGTATCCTAGAGATATAGCTCTTACACTTCATGCATATACAGATGCAGATTGGGCAGGAAGCGTTGATGACAGAAAAATCACTAGTGGTGGTGCATTTTATATGGGTTCCAGATTAGTGTCTTGGTTCAGCAAGAAACGAAGTTAAATTGCATTATCTACAGTTGAAGCAGAATATGTGGCTACTGCATCTTGTTGTACACAACTCCTCTGGATGATGCAAACATTAAAAGACATTCAGATCACATGTACTCCACCCATCTCCATTCTATGTGATAATAAAAGTGCCATCAGTATTTCAAAGAATCCAGTCATGCATTCCAAGACCAAGCACATACCCATCAAATATCATTTTCTACGTGAACAAGTGCTTGAACAAAAGGTCAAATTGGAGTAAGTTCCCTCCAAAGAATAGGTTGCTGATATATTCACCAAACCACTGCCCAGAGAGACATTTGAATATCTTAGACAGAAGCTGGGAGTAGTTGATGCATCATCCTACTGTTAAAACTTATTTGTTTCAGAGAAAAGTGGTTATAATTGAGTTTTATGAAGCGTAGCTATGTACATACGTAGGTTTCTATAGATACAATTGCGTATATGTTGGTTTGAAGAAAAGCAGTGGACTACACACAGGATAAAAGGAGTCTGATATGGGTCTGACAGTGATCATCTGGCACAGGTTTAGGGGGAGCATATACTTCTAATAATGAATTTTTTGCATTATCTTAGAAGATCTTGGTACAAACTCACATTTGTTTTTGATTCAAGTCGAACAGGCTCAAGGGGAGATCATGGTTACTGGTCTGTATGCTGATTAACAGATGCTATTGATGATAGTTGTTGATGACTATCATGGTCTTGTTTTAGATATTTGGTCTCTATGTCATAATGTCAAGGTCATGAAATGACTTATTTTGTTACTCCATTATGCATGGGATGGATGATGTAATGTTCTTGTTTTGACATGTATAAACAATTGGTATATCCCCAGTTGGTTGGGTGGATGAGTCAAACTTGGTAAATCGCCACTTGGTTGGGAGATGGATGTATGTATGAGTCATTGGTGATAGGAAGGTCATTTATGATGTATGTATAAATTCATGTTCTTCTTTTAGAACATCTTTTTGTAGATATCCAGGGGGAGCATGGAGCTCAATCAACACAATTCAACATATCATAGAAATCCATATGAACTCAGGGGGAGCATAACCCTTTGCCCTTGATGACAAAGGGGGAGAGTGACTTGGGGTTGCCATCAAGTCTAAAGGGGGAGATTGTTGGCATTATGACACATATTTGGCACTATGACACAGGTGTTGTGCTTGATGGCAACTCACTCTAATGGCAGATCATAGTTCAAACTCACAGAATGAAGAAAGAAAGGTATACACGAGTTCCCCATTGACCAAGCCGCGTGTACACGTGGGTTATCAGACCAAAAGGAGCGTATAACGTACACACGCACTTTCAAAGAAGGAAAGATGCGTACATGATGGAAAACTAAGTTTTGGTATTTGGTCCATGGTATTTTGATCCATGGTATTGGTCCAAGGTATCTGGACTAGAGTGTTAACCCCAGGTATTTGGTCCAAGGTATTGGTCCTAAGTGGTTTTCATCCATGGTATTGAGTAAGGCCTAAGACTATAAAAGGAGGAGAAGTTCATTAGGTGAAGGCACTCAAGTATTGAATATCTGATGAAGAGCAAGATCTAGCATATAGGTTATTCGGTTATGGTGCATTGCTGGATCTGAACCAAGGATGAACCTTAGCGCTTGATGAAGGATACGATATAATGATGGGTCATGCTCTTAAGGCTTTAAGTGAAGTATATTTAGTTTTTGATCATTTATCTCAATAACTGGTGCATGTTGTGGTCTGTAAATATGATTATCTAGGTATAACTGAAGTCTGAAATTGTTGTAAAGTTTGAATCATCATTTACAGATCTGTATGCAGGTTCACTTTAGAAAAGGCACATATACATGTTGGTTCTGCTTATCAAAATAGCGTATACATCTTAAATTTAATTTACAGATCTATACACAGGTTCACCTTGAGAAAAGAGCATATGCACATAGGTTCGACACATTGAAGTAGTGTATACCTCATAAAATATGTTTTAGCTGCTTCTATTTGTCGTTGCAGTATTCTGAGTTCTGGTTACTGTGCTGTAGTTACTGTATTCTAGTTACAACATTCTGAAAAGTGATTGAGTGATTATGTTGTGTTTGGTGCAAAGGAGATTGGTTGATGCAGATATATTTGATGTTTGGTTGATGGATCCAGTCTAAAAATTTATGAAACATGGTCCCTAGAAGAAAAGAGAAGGTTGTAGCCTTCTATAGGCTGACACCTACATACTAGTACACATATCAGCTACTACAAGAGCTAGGGGGTTGCAGCTCCCTTCGAGGAGAAGCTGGAGAATGAGAGAAGGTTGTAGCCTTCTACAGGTAGATGCCTGCGTACTAGTATAAGACTGCACTAGTACAAAAATTGTAAAAAGAAGTTTCTAATTTAAAAAGAAGATAGAGACGATTGCAGCAGGTGGTTTTCACCCACATTGGGTTTCCACCTTATATCTTGTGTTCTTGTGTGTATTGTCTATTCTTTTTTTACCACACCTGGTTACTATTTATATGGTTCTAATGCACTGATTAAAGATCAACATATGATGAATTAACTGAATCATAAGTCTGCAGGATATATGCTAGTTGCCTTAAACATAATTGCGTATACACGCGAGCTCCGTTAATTAAAGTAGCGTATATGAATATGAATCTGATTAACCCCCCTGTTAGTATTATTTCCAACATCAGGCTACAGAGCGCAGACTGAAGTGTCACCCGAAGCAGTATGGGGGGATGTTGGAACCAAGTTTCTGCACCCTTGAGATGGTTGTGATGTCAGTTTATTCCAACTAGACTTGCCTTCATGCAAGTTTCTTATCCCTATTCTCTACCCTTCAGTACCTTCGCAAACTGTTACAATCAACTTCTGCGTAGCCCTAACTAGGGGTTGAAGTCCTTTCATGCTATTAGGGCAGCTAACTGTGCTATCTCCCCAAACTAGGCTAAGTATCTCACTTATCTTATTAACAGATCATAGTTAGCTTCACATAAACATATGTTCTTACTTGCATTCACTTAACCAATATAGTCACACACATTCGTGAATCATATAAGCATTAGAAGTGAAATTCATACCCAATATAACAAATGCATAAATAGGAAATAAAGACGCAGAAATTATAGAATACTTCTCTTTATTGATAAATCCAGATGATTACAAACTTGACTTGCCTTGCGTACTCAACTCTAAGGGTCCGCGCACTCATCTGCAGACTTCTAGGCCTCTGCACGCTCAACTGCAAAGCCTCTACCTACATTATGACCCAAAAATTAGACTCCTACTTTAGAGCTATATCTCATACATCATCATTGATTAGTCCATGATTCCATGCCTCTAACTACTTAGAGCTTAGCTCTATTTATACAATCCATGGTCCACAGACCATGGGTACATTTCTTACAACCAACATTACATTATCAAAATAAGGGTGGACAAACCTATGACTCTTTAACATCTACACACTCCATGCTTGCAAAATACAGATTCTTTACATTTAGATTACAAAATTGGACCAAAATATGGGCTCTTAGCCCCAAAACTGCCCTTGGGGGATCCTGCACCCAATGGAAATTGAAAGTGAATGTGAATGTGAATGCATGGAAATACTGAGTGTAAGCATAAGTGAATGATCGTACATGCAAAGTGTGGATGAAAGATTCAGAAAATGGAACAACATGCATGTGGGTGAGGCGATTCACTGAATCGATGACCGTTCATGAAAAACAGTTTCATGCATACAATAGCAGTGAGATGTTAATGAAAACTAAAATGGTGCTAAAAAGAGCTAGTATGTATCAAACCCACAACAAGCACTCACTAAAATCAGACAGAGAAGATTCATATGAAGTGAAACACAAAAGCAACAAAAATGGAACAAAAGGCATGAAAATCGGGCTTACCCCAAAACAACTTAGCTTAATGTATCAACAACTCCTAGATGCAACATGGCATGTTAGAGCTGCAAGGTCGATGTGAGGAATGAGATATGCAACGTCTCGTTCATGATTTTTGGTAAAATCGAAGATGTGATGCACATGCCACAAATCTAGGAAGTGCGACACTTGGTGGGAGGTTTCTAAAATGATCCTTGCATGCAACCTCCAGCTGCTAAAAGTAGATCCCTGAATCAAGGGATGCCTTTGCATGCTACCTTGCGAGAAGTAGCCCATGCATGCAAATCAGGTTTTCTCTGTCCCGAATGGAACCGATCAACTTAGCTGCACATGCATCAGTCTGCTCAATTTCTTGGAGAAAATGTGCATCTCTAGAAGGGAGTTGGGCTGGTTGCCCAGAAGATTTATGCAATTTCTGGGTAGAGCAGCTGAATGCTACCTAGGATTGCACAAATTCTGGGCTGAGCAGCCATGCTGGGAAGAATTGCACAATTTTCTGGATGACGCCTAACTGGCAGAATTTCGCAATTCTAGAGCCTAGCAGGTTGCGAGACAGAATTGCACAATTTTTGGAGGGAAGGTTGGTTGCCCTCTAGAATTATGCAATTTCTTGAGGGAGTTGCTCAACCTACAACTGGACCATGTCCAGAGCAACAATCTGTGAGGGGAATGCAACAAGATCTGATGGACAAGCTATCATTTTGTAAGAAAATCACTGAAGCTTTTGTACTTGACGAAGCAAGACATGCTACTATGAAAGGTTGGTAGGGAGGCTCGAAAACGAAGCTAAGGAAAATTTTTGGTGGGTGGCTGTAGCCGCTACAACATTTGATGACACACTGGTAGAACTCTAGCTCTCTAAATGGACCTTGTTCGTGAAAAGAAAGTCTAACACCTCCGGTAGTATTTTTTTGTTCTTAGTTGGTCTTGGTTTCCACACTTGCTTGATTGTAATATGTAGCATATGCCAAACTCTTGCTCGATTGACACACATTCCAAGCCAAGTGAACATAGTTGTTTTGATTAGGGTTGAGAGGTATATTGGTGCACCAGTAGTATAGTCATCAAAGTCTTAATTTCATCTCTGGTGTTGCTCTGCTGCCAGCATGCCTGGACAATATCCCAGCGGAGTCACATAGGAACACAAGCATGGATTCGCTGCCAGTGAGCTTGGTCAGTACCCTGGCGGAGTTACTTGCATCACCTCTCTACACAAGAAGCCTTTATCTTATTTCACCTTATTCATTTTCATTTTTTCAAAAATTTTCACTTTTTCATTTTTTTTCATTTTTCATCTTCGTTGTTGTGCATATCACTTATTCATTCCAGAAGCAAAAGAGGGATCTTGACTTACTGAGATCAGAAGAGGTTGTTCCTATAAAGAAACAATTTATTATACCTTTGATGTGCTTGTTAAGGTTTTCCCCCTCACCTTACTCTACTTGACTAAGAAGACAAGGGTTAACCCCAAAAACAACTGACTAGAGTAGGTGACACTAGTTAGTGTGCAAGCATTGTGTTTTCACTAAGGTTCATTTCAAACAGTATGTATTTTTGATCGACAATCATGGACTGAAAGTAACAAGTTCTTCATGCAAAGGCATGATGATGAATAACCAAGTATTGATAGCTACACAAGGCCTCTTGTACTTTGCCATCTTGTTTCAAGAGTCATGCATGGTTTCATGTGAAACTAAACTATGAACAAAAATAAGAAAAAAAACGACAAAGCAAAGCAAAAGAAAAAGTAAATGCAAAAGAAAAGCAAGTAAGAAAACAAACACACAAAGAAAGAATCAAACATGCATGCAAGAAAACAACTCAAAAAAAACACTACTCCTAGTCCTGAGCTAAAAGTGCATGGGTTGTCTCACATGAAGTGATACTTCCAATGCATCCACCGGCGCATTGGTAGACACATGTTGGTGAAGGCATGGTTCACGAACAAGATAGACATGCAAACTAGGAAACAAGAAATATTTAATAGTGAAGACAAACACACTTCGAGTTTAAAAGCATCCACAGAATGCAAAAGAGTGAAAGCACATGACATGCACTCTGTGGACTTACCATGATGTTGTGTGACACTACGTGTAAATTTTAAGCATACATAGACTCTTGACTGTGATATGCAAGTATACATGAGGAAGGTAGACCACTTACATTGCATAAGTGTGCTTGCTGAGTAAGATTCCTCCAATGCATGAGAAACGGGATCGTGTAGTTCAAGTGGAGGAAGTGAAATCTGAGTGTTAGATTGATTTTCAATGCATACAGATGAGTGATGAGGAGCCTTGCATGTTTGAACAATTTCCTGATCAAAAGTGAAACCAACCTCAAGACAACAAGGGCCTGACATAACCATCAGCTCTGGTTGAAGTGCCTCGATAATCTGGGGGGTTTCACATTCATTGACAGATGGATCATCATAGACCAATGGCTTAGACAGATTAACAAAGAGTGAATCAACATCATGATCAGATGATGAGGTGAAGAGATCATGACAACTAAGATCAGAAAATGTAGGATGTTGTCAACATCCTCATGATTCGATGAATCACATAGAGGGGTAGATGAGAAGTAAGTATGTTCATCCTCTATGTTTTCGAAAAAGATAGATGAAAAAGCAGTGGAATCTCAAAGAATGATCGATCCTCTCCATTGTGAGGTAATTGAATGACATCCGGTGTGTCCCTTGAATGATCAACAATGGGCACTTCTGTGGACAGTGATACACATGAAAAATCAGGGATGGAAGGATCACCAAGGAGGTCAGGAAAAAGTGGAGGAGATATGGATAGACAGGGATTGTCCTATGCTTCCAGCGAATGTTCAAGCTTTTTTGATTCAGACATCGGAGATTCCACAGTAATAAGATTTTTCTGCCAACGTTTCGAATCCCAACTGGGATCCATCATCGGGGCAACTTGAAGCTTGATAGAAGAAGAACAGCTGACAAGGGTATAAATAGGGATGAGGAAAGAAGAGAAAAGCAGAGAGGAGGGTCGGCTCTCACTTCTGAGAAGTCGGCTGCCTCTTGATTATAATTAATTAA
>APFE031015980.1:0-62093 GCA_000404065.3 Pinus taeda | reverse complement strand
TTAATTTTTATAATAATTATTAATATGAATTAATTAATAATTATTATTATTTCGTTATTAGTTAATTGGATTAATATAATAATTATTTATTAGTTAATTGGAATTAATATTATTATTGTTATTTATTAGTTAATTGGAATTAATATTATTATTATTATTATCTTATTATTATTATTATTATTATTATTATTATTATAGTAAGGGATTAATTTTTCTGATTAGTGGAAACCAGCTTCCACTGATCTCCATCCCGTTGTCTCTGTTAAGATTGTGCGGGTGTTTGATAATCTCCAGGGCTTCTCTGATCTTTCGCTTATGCTGCTGCTCTTCCCTGGCGATAATGGAGGCGCTTTCCAATAAGACATGGTGCTTAGTTTTTAACGAGTGTTCTGCAAGGGCGGATGAACGAGACCTTTCATTTTTAATATCAGCCCCATGCTCTTTGAGTCTTGTCTGCAGGGAACGACCGGTTTCACCAATGTAACTTTTCCCACATGAGCAATCGATTTTATAGACCCCTTTAAGTTGATGTTTATCAATGTTATCTTTAACTGATCTCATACCTTGCCTGATTGTCCCAGGGGCTGAGAATTGCGTGCTTATGTTTTTTCTTCTTAGGACCTTCGCCATCTTGTCTGTAACTCCATGAATGTAAGGAAGAAAAACCCTACCACCCTCAGGTTGATCTCTGGTCTTAGGTTCATGAGATAACAATCTTTTCTCGGCTTTCTGAATTGCTCTTTTAATCTCATTTTCTTTGTAGCCTAAACCTTTAAAGGTTGAGACTAAATGCTTCTTTTCTTCATCCAGATGATCAGCGTCAGAAATTCGAAGAGCCCTGATAGCAAGGGTGTTTAGAACACCAAGCTTCTGGGCTGGATGATGGTGGGAGTCAGCATGTAGGTAATTCTCAGTATGGGTAGACTTTCTGAAAACTTTGTGCCCAATGGAGCCATCATCTCTTCTCATGATGAGGATGTCTAAATGCTCTTGTTTTCTTCCAGCTCCATAGTGAATTTTATATCTGAGGAAATGGAGTTCAGGTGAATAAAGAATTTGTCAAGCTCAGCTTTACCATGGGTCCATTTTATATTAGTATCATCAACAAATCGTTTCCACCACGCTGGTTTCAAGGGGTAAGAGTCTAGGGCCTTCTTCTCAAAATATTCCATGAATAGGTTGGCCACGATTGGTGAAAGGGGGGAACCCATTGCCACTCCAGTTGTTTGTTCATAATATGCTCCTTGGAAGGTGAAAACTGTTGATCGCAAGCAAATTTCGGCCAATCTTGCAGTACCTGGATCAGTAACCTCTTTTATTACTTGAATGGCCTCTTCAAGAGGGATCTTGGTGAAAAGGGACACAACGTCAAAGCTAACCAGGATGTCCTCCCGCTCTAACTTCTCATTCTTAATAAGATTTACAAAGTCATGGGAGTCCTTGATGAAAGAATCAGTGTTTCCGACCAGGGGTTTGAGGATTCTTGCAACATATTTAGCGAGCTCATATGTTGGGGATCCAATTGTGTTGACAATTGGTCTGAGAGGGGCACCTTCTTTATGAATCTTTGGAAGCCCATAAATCCTAGGTATGCATTCACTGGAGGGAATTAATTTCTTCTTTAATTTGTCATCAAGGTTGGATTCCAAGATGGCCTTTTTCACTTCTTTCATAATTTTGGGGATCGGATCTTGTTTAGCTTCTTATAACTCCCACAATTTAGGTGATCGTTCATTTTGCTCCCAGTCATGCTCTTCATGAATGTCAGTGCATGTTGGTTGTGGAACACCAACTCCATCGATAGATCGATCCTTGTTCAAAATAGGTGTAGAGTCCAAAACAAAAGAACACAAGACGGTGTCATCCAGAGGATTATCCCGGTTTGAAGACAGACATTGAGGTAAAAAATACATGTGATGAGGTATGGGACTCACTATGAAGTCAGAGCGAGTGATGTCAGGAGGATGTGATGGTTGAATAGAAGTGTGTGCATGCTCTCCCACATCACTCTACGATGGTGGAGTTGTTTGATGAGGGGACATTGGACAGTCACTTGTGACACTGATCGTGTCCATCTGTGATTGCACAGATCCATCACCAAAGTATGTTGAGTGGGGTTTAAGCTTGAACTTGTTCTTGAGATTGACAGATTGGACAAGGCAGTATTTCAGTATGTCCATGAGATATTGAAATTTCATTTGACTTTTCGAGGCTTCAAACTTGAATAGACGGAAGTGCTCTGAAAACTCCATGGGTGATTTGTTCGAGGCCTTCCATTGTTTTAACCATTTTTTATCAAGCACTTCAGGATCAAAATGGTGGAAAACAGATTCGATTATATCGCTAAACTTCTTGAATGAGTGCATGGAGTTATGAGGTAGTGTGCCACACCATTGTGTTGGGTGGTTGTGAAGTGTGTGTGTGTGCATTGAATATACTTCTATTTCATTAAAATCTTCCATGTCGTGCATGAGTGCATCGGAGTCATCTAAGTGCTTAGGCTAGACCACTTCACCTTCACCATCATATGTGAGTTGTGAAAAGTGATCCTAGAACTCCCTCTCGACGTGAAAGATATGTCCATTGGACAAACATTTTGGAGGGCGAACTATAACAAACTCCATGATATATGTGTGAAGATTCAAAACAGATGATGAGGGTTGAGCTTATCATCTAGCCCTCCTTCTAGCGCCAAAATGTTGACAGCGCTGGACTTGCCAACATGTATGGGGATCTCCCTGGTAAGAAGTCCCAATTAGACCTCAGACTGTTTGGCGTAGGATTCCCAACAATGTGTTGTATGGTAATGCCTTAACTATGATTTCGCATAGAGGAAAATAAGATATCTTTGTTGGTAGAAAGGGTGTGATAGCTACAACAAGCCAAGGAAGGTGCATGAGAGCTTCTAACACACAGGGGTTGAGACGAGTGTGCCTCTTGGAAACCTGTGATAGCATGGATTTAAGAAGGGAACACACAAGCAAAGATGCATCACAACATGGAAGGCAAGTTAGCTAGCAATCCAAAGTGATGGTTAAACTAACAACACGTTTCAAAAAGATTCATACATACATACACAGAATAGTCCATACATGCATGCATAAGCTAACAAATACATATATCATTTAGAGTAAACTAGATAGCATAGAATACAATACAACATATGCATGAAACATGTTGGTTATGTTATATTAAGAAGCGCAAGTTCTAGTCATACAATACATCCATGTATAACCAATAGCTCCAACAACGTAATGTTACAACCACAACTGTGTGCTCCTCCAAAGAGATATACTAGCTCTGTGTAGTGGAGAAGCCAAGGCTCGTTACAATACTGCCCAAGCTCTCTCCAATATAGTCTTATCGGAAGCTTTCCTGACCAAAAGCCTATAAAATGAGTTATGAGGTTCTATTTAGATCAAAGGGTGAGGTGACCTTGACATTCCCCTCTGTGATAGCTCATCTACCCTCATGACTCTTCATCCACTTTATGATTGTTACATTTAACTATTGACACTTGAAATTCCACTTGACAAGACGTTACATTACAATGCACATGTGCCCATGTGAGACAAAATGGCTTGAGCAAGCCATGCAAGACATCACTGACACTCAATCCATTGTAGTGATACCAAATATTTGACATGCTTGTGATGGTGAAGGTGGTGGGTTTATTCCAAGCTTGGTCATCCATGATGGTGTGCATGTGTTCCATGGGGACATCTTACTAAAGCGAACTCTTGCCTCCATTGCATCTGGGTGCATTGGTGTGGCTCCTTTGTCCAACTCGTCTACTAGCATGCACATGGTATTCTTGGGTACGGCCAAGCCGACAACAAACTGATGCATAATGTCCATGCTAATCTTCCACTATGTGCTAGTGGTCATGCACATCAACTATCAACTACATGTTCAACTCCAATTGGACTTGCTTCTTGTTTTTCCCTTAGTGAGTGTGTTGAATGGGTGGGATCACATGTGTGCGCACAATAACATGCATGCTACTAAATTCCCTTAAATGTGATCAACAACGTTTCTCACCATGTCTACTCCATGCCAGCTTCTGGGATGGATATTTATCTTGTACGAGTGCAGGTTCATTCATGAGTGAATGTTGCACCCGCTGCTATACCTGTTCCTGCTACAACTCATTCTCTCATCTATGCAACTCTTGTTCTTCCTTGAGTTTTTGCTTCAGCACATGCAACTCCTTCTCTGTTCTGTTCTCCATGTTCGCATGATCTTCATGTCGCACCATCACCTCATAGCCTAAGTCTCAAAATTTTCTTTCATCATAATTGGATCTTCTTGAGCTTGCAACTTTGTTCCACCTCTGTGTTTTCAAAAACCTTCCTCTTGTGTTTTTTGCATCTAGTTTGCTGCCTTCAACTACTATTCATGGTGCTGCTTGATGTGATGTTGTTTCCATCATATCTTGATGTCCTTGTCTATGAACAACTTGATGTCTTCGTGGGTAGGAAAGTCCATAGACACTTGATCGACTGCATCCCCAAATGTGCTCTAAATGGTGTCTTCAACTCTGCTCTCCTAGAAACCATTATACCTATACTGCTGAGAGGCCAATGAACACCTATGATACCTGGAGACATGGCAACACTCATGGCATGAAATATGTTAGTCGAAAACCAAAATGAGCTTGAGAATTGAATTGCAACATACTTGTGTGACTGATCATGAAGGTTGTGTAATTTCTTCTGTGAGGTCGAGAGACTGACTACCAAGCCTACCCAAGGCATAGTTCGGGCTACGAGGAGGTTGATTGACTACTAGAACTAAGAAATGCACAGTCCAGCCTAGCTACTGACTGCTAGAATTACACAATACATAATCTCAGATAGCAATGGTTGCAAGCTCAGTGACTGTATTGCACAATTTTTTGGGCAAGCAGTCATTGTCCCTCAGAATTATGCAATATAATACTGGAGGATGGTCATTTGGTAGAAATTCATATTTCCTCAGAGGAAGATAGAGCCTTCCCTCTCAGGATTGTGCAATGTTGTCTTGGTGAGGGAGAGTCTGGGCCAAGGCTACCCAGACCCGCTGACAAGCAACTGAAAGCGAATGTGAACATGAATGCATGGTGATACTGAGTGTAAGCATAAGTGAATGATTGTACATGCAAAACATGGATGAAAGATTCAGAAAACAGAACAACATGCATGTGGGTGAGGCGAGTTGCCGAATCGGTGACCGTTCATGAAAAACAGTTCATGCATGCGACAATAATGAGATGTCAATGAAAACTGAAATGGTGCTAGTACAAGCTACTATGTATCAAAATGACAGCAAGTGCTCACTAAAATCAAGAAGACAACATTCATATGAAGTGAAACACAAAATCACCAGAAATGCAACACAAGGCATGAAAAGCAGGCTTACCCCAACAACTGAGCTGAATTTGTTGATGACTCCTAGATGAAATGTGGGATGTCAGAGCTACAAGGTCGATGTGAGGAATGAGTTCTGTAGTGTCTGGTTCATGAGTTTTGGTAAAATTGAAGATGTGACATGCATACCACAAATCTAGGAAGAGCAACACTTAGTAGGAGGTTTCTAAAATGATGCTTGCATGCAACCTCCAGCTGCTAAAAGTAGATCCCTGAATCAAGGGATGCCTTTGCATGCTGCCTTAGGAGAAGCAGCTCATGCATGCAAATCAACTTTTCTTGGCCCTGGAGGGAACCGGTCAACTCAGCTGCACATGCAACAATCTATTCAATTGCTAGAAGAAAATGCACATCTCTGGAAGGGAGATGGGTTGGCTTCCTAGAAGATTTACGCAATTTCTGGGTAGAGCAGCTGACTGCTACCTAGGATTGCACAAACTCTGGGCTAAGCAGCGATACTAGGAAGAATTGTGCAATTACGGAGCCTAGGAGGTTGCTAGACAGAATTGTGCAATTTCGGGAGGGAAGGTTGGTTTCCCTCCAAAATTGCGCAATTTCATGAGGGAGTTGCTCAACCTGCAGCTGGACCAAGTCCAAAGGAACATCCTATGAGGGGAATGCAAGAAGCTCTAATGGACTGATTGTCATTCTGCAAGAAAGTTACTTAAGCTTGTGTACTTAATGAAGCAAGACATGTTGTTGTGAAAGGTTGGTAGGGAGGCTCCAAAACGAAGCTAAGACAAAATTTTAGAGGGTGGTTGTAGATGCTACAACATGGTGTTTCATCTATGTGCTTTGGTGGATTAGTTATCTTTTTATATTTTTACAATGTAAACTTTGTTAGAGAGATACAATAGGAAAAAAAAAAACCACAACTAATATGATCTTGTCCTGATGAGACTGTGTGTTGCAAAAAATAAAAATACTCTCGATCTTCATAGAGGATGTTACATCAAATTTTCAAAAAGGAATTGAAATATTAGATATTGCTTGTACACAAAGTTTCTAGACCTATAGCTTACATTCCGAGATTTCAGATTGATATTTTAAGCTCTCCTTTTTTCTGTAATGCTATGAGTTTGGGTTGTCTAATTTCTGCTAAGTGAAGGGAGTTAATTTAAATATTCTAGCCAAATTGAATAAAATGCTTGGACTTGGAAACCTTGAAATTCCTCTAATAAATGTACCTACGATCCAAGTTTAAGGCCTTTTTGGATAACCTACCAGTAGTTCTATTAAATTCTCTGAAGATATGTTGAAATCTGATATCCTAGAAGTGGATTTTTAGTTCTCCGATTTTTTGCATCCAAGTGGCTAGAATTAGAGCTTCTAACTGAGAAAACCTTGCCAACTAGTCAATTAAACATCTTGAGTCGCTAAGGATCATAATGATTTTTATGTTTTTTTTCTTTAATACAGTCAAGAGTGCCCAAGCAGCTATCAGTTCTTCTTTGGTATTTCTCCTGGATCCAATCTTATTTCTAAAGTGAATTAATCTATTCTCCAATAGTTTGATTAGTCCCCCACATCCACAAACATTTCCTTTCACAACACCATCAAACAGTCGAATGGGAGAATCGAGCAATAGGTTAGGAGGATTTAGTCTTCGAGGGGATTTTTTGGGTTGCATAAGAATATATTCTCTGAAAGTGGAAATGATCTTGGATGATTGAGTAAGGGTAGAAAATTTGTCATTTTTGAAAATTGTCTTATTCCTAAGAAACCATATACCCCAAGCTATGTAGATAGGAAAAGAACAGAGATGTTTGAATTTCTTGGCCCAAAAAAATAGACTTTCCTCAAAGGAGGACAACCTTAGTTTTATTTAGATATCTAGAGCCTATAATATAGTGAACCAAATTTCTTGAGATATTATGCACTTGGAGAAAAGATGATCCATCGTTTTTGCATGATGTTAACATAGGTAGAAATTGTTTGGTCCTATGAACCCTCTATTTTGGAGGTTCTCCCAAGTCAGAATTTTATTGTGTAGAGCCAAGCAGGTGAAATATTTTATCCTAGTTAGGATATGCCATTTCCAAATGTGGTTGCTCCACCATCTACACCATCTAGAAATTGAATCAACCTATGAATGAGCTATTGCATCATCAGCGAGATGAGATTTTACCTACCTAGATGATGTATCCCAACTCCAAATTAGGAGGCCTTTGGATCTGTTGAGTCTTACTCCACTTAGACTTATCTCTTTTATGAAATTATTCCATTCCTCAACTAAAACATCAGTAAGACCTATCTCGAATGAATTCAACTAGTAGTATTTGGAGGATAGAGATGGATCCCCTATTTTAATCATGAAAGTGGAATAGGCCTTTTGAAAGAAGACAACTAATTAAATATTTGGAGAACTTGTAGACTTGGGCACCGCTTATGAATGGGCCTTTTCTGAGTACAACCTACTTTCCATCTCCAATTTTCCATATAATACATTTGAAGAGGAGAGGGAATGTAGGAGAGAGAGCTTTCCATACAATGGAGCCTCTTTTGTTAGGTTTCTTTTGCATGACCTCTAATCTAATCAACCACTGATAATTGTTTTATATATTTTCCTTTTATAAGTTGGCTCCAAAGTCCCTGACCAAACAGGGCTCTCCAAAAGTTTTTAGTGTCAAGGCTTTTTCAAACTAGTTCAAATTTTTGAATCCCCATCCTCCAAGATTTTTTGGTAATGATAGGGATGACCAATTAACAAGGCATATTCCTTCCTTATTATTTTTTTCCTATCCACAAGAATCTGAAAATCTATTGCCTAATGGAGCTAAGAATAATAGAGGGAATCTTAGTTGATGATAGTTAATAGACTGAGATATTTTCCAACACTGCTTTAATGAGTATCATTCCGCCTCCTAGTGATAGCCAATTGTAACACCACATATTTATCTTTTTTTCTACCTTTCTAATCAACCACTTCCAGTCCTCTTTATGGTCACTTGGATTTAGGAATTATACAAGATACTTTATACCGTTTTTGAGAGATCTATTTTGTAGGGGGAAATTGACTAAATGACAAATAGTGTTTCTAAATTTACTGAGAATTGATGAAAGGAGGATTTTTTCACGTTTAACTCCATTCCAGTTGCATTGCATAAAATATTTATAGCTTTATAAAAGGCCCATGTTATGGGGCAACGACCACTTCTAGTAGTAGGACATCATTTATGAACAGAAGATGTGTGATGAACTGGTTTCGGGAAATTTAATGCCTATTATTTTACCTTCCTGCTTTTATTTGTATCTGCGCCCCTGAGCTTTTTCAAACTTCCTTCTCCTCCCACTCCAAAATACCGTAATGTAGTTTGAGCAAACTGATCATGCCTGACATGATCAAGGAGTCCCTGTTTTTTGTTGGAAACAAAATTTTTCCAGGAAATTATTGAGGGAAAGATTCCATGCTGACATTTTGGGTAGACCAGTCCCAGTATGGTGTATTAATAGGAGGAAATATTGAGGAGTTTTCTGGAACCTATCCCATAGGGAAATCCTCTAGTGGTGGGGGCATGAGACCGCAGCAACTACGAAAGATAATTCTTTAGTTATCGAGGTAGAATCTATTTTATACAATACAAGTATAAACATCAAAAAATGTAAATGCTAATGTTGAGAGAGAGAAGTTGGATGAAGAATTTTATAAACTTTTAGGATTCTAGTCATGGGGTTAACGATCCTAGCCAAGGAAATCAATCTAGAAACCCTAGCCTCCATTTACATTTTGTAGTTATTTACATCAACATAACTTTAAAATATCTAACCTCTATCACATAAAAGTTCATGACATCATTTGGTTCTCATGCTTGTATATATAGATGTTGATTAACTAGCAAAAAGGGTTAGCTCAACTAATTATAACGAAGATTGTTGGACATTGAGCCAGCTATATTCTAATATGTACCTAGTTTGAACCTCCTTGGGTAAAGAAAAATTAGTCTATATTAATAATTTTACAGGGGATTCCATCCATAAATATGGAGAAGCATCCCTTGAGTTTCCACGCAAGTTTTTCTTTGGATACACACACATAAAGACCTATGCCTTAATTATGGTATTCATTTTTGGGTACACATATTTATAGATAGTTAGTTATAAAAATATTATTGTTAGTTACATTTCAAAAAATATTTATGAGAATTGAATTCAAATATCAAAAGTTATTTAAAAATTGCATTGAATATTCTAATGGTTAGCTCACCAAAATAGACCTAAACACAAAATGAGTACTATGAACCTATGATCGATTATAGAAGTATATTTCTATATTTTTAGCACTTAAATAAAGACACACATTCATATTCTTTAACCATTGAGACATATGAAATGCATTACAGATAGAAAAAAATATTCAGTGTGATACAAATATTTACCTTGGAGATCCATTTGGGGAAACTAGTGTATAATTGAAGCATTATCCCTCTTGTCTTCCTATATTATGGATGTTATAATATATATTACAAAGTTTTCAAATAGTATTATGGAGCTATAAAATGCTATGGTCTTCTATGATCCTTTACGATATGTTTTTGTCTCTCTAATCTATTATCATCTCATCCACACTCTTGTTCAAACTATTGAACAATTAGCAAGCAGTGAAAAAAGAGAACTCTTTTCCCTCTTACTAGTTTTTTTATAGATAGAATTAGAGTTAGATTTTGGGTTTCTAAACCATATTGCAAGCCTCCATGATGCTTCTAGAAGTTCCTTTGGATTCCCCCTTCTTAATAAATCCACATATTTGAAATATAGTGAACTTACATGGTTTTCACTTGGAGATGTGTAGAATATTTAGACTCTTACATTGTGAGGGCCATAACTCTCACATACAAATTCTATTTTAGGTGCATGTTAATTTGTTGAAAAGATATCAATGAGAAAAAAAAATTCCATATTGGATAATATAATACTACAATAGTCATCATGTATCACTAAGCCAAAGAAAAAATTGTTTAGGGCTTCTAAAATGTGTCAAGAGTTGATGAACTAAATTTTAAAAATAAACACCGACAACTAAATTTTAAAAATAAACACTAGCTTTCAGATGCCCCAAATTCTAATCTTTCCTATCTAAAAAATGAATGAATTCATATAATCCTTATATAAATTTAGCTTGAATCAATTCTAAATTAAACTTCAACTACTTTCTAATCCTTTTAGTATCAATATATTCAAAATAAACATTTCAAACATCTTTTTGATACATGTAAAATCCAACACTTATCTTTTGAATTACGTGGTAGAGTATACTATTGATTATTTATTAATTATTGCAGCCATGTAAATAAAATGCTTAGTAAAGCATATATCATTTCCAAAAATAATCATTAAAATAAACTAAATTATAGCTTTATTTTAAATAATAATAATAATAATAAAAGAGTTAATATATGAGTTAAACATGTATACATTTAGAAAAAACATGTAACAATGAACAATAAAAATTCAATACCATAAATAAAAATCAAATGGAAACCAAAATTTGTGGATGTGACATTTTATTAATTAAATTGAAAAGCAAAAAAATATAACTACCTTCCAAATAAATCTCAATCATTCATTTTAACTTCTATAAAAAATATGTTGTAAATAATTATTGTTTATTAAATTAAAATCCACCGACTATTAATATAATTATTATAAATCAAAATTTTACAATATCATTCTTTTATTTTTAACAATATTTATATATGATTTTCTTAATATTATTATTATTCATCTTTCAAAAAATATAATAGAAATATTTATGCATAAAATTAAAAAAAAACACAACTAAAAAAATATGATGCTATGCTTAGGAATATAGTCCTTCGAACAGGCTTGTCAATACATAGGTAAGGAGTTGTCTATAATGCGACTTTTTGGAGATTCTGGTGACGGAATCCCGCGGAAGAAATTGAGGTTAAATCTTGATCTGTTGTAGTTAAAATGGTTTTTTAACTGCATATTTGGATTCAGCACCCTGAAAAACCCCTGGGACGCTTTGATGGTGCAAAAACTAGCTATCAAACTTGCGATTCCAATAAATTGCTACCGGATTTTGACCAGAAAAACTCACCGGAAAAGCTTTCAAAAAGTCGCATTATAGACCACTGCCATAGGTAATAGTAATAAATAGAAAACAAGTTATCCTTATCCTGGATGGAGAACAAAACTCATATTAAAAAAATTCAAATATTCAAATTAAACTTTGCATTTTAATATTCAAATGCAAATGAAAATTGTAGAGATTGTAGTTCAAAAATTCATTCCGTAACCAAGCTTTCTCCCCCAATGAAACATATATATTTGATAAGGTATTCATGTTCACACTTTTCATTATTTAAATATATAAAAATAATTAAATTAATTAAACTAGACTAATCGGTGACATTTTTCTTAAATGTCGGTAGAGAATTTCATTAATCATAAGAGAATTTGACTCAATAACATATTACAATGAGTGTTTTAAATAACATATTAGTAAGAGTCTTTTAAAGTTGAATGGATTATTTAATAAATAAACAAATAAAAATATACATATATGTTTTTGATGAAATAAAGATTTATATATTTTCTTATATAAGAGGTTAAAATGAAGTTGATGATACTATATGGACTCATGGATACGACAAGAAGTTCATGTTATTGATAACCTTATTCCTCAACTATGACCACAAGGTATAATGATTTCATTCAAATACTATCTACCTTGAAACTATCTATTCGTTTTATAGAGTTTTTTTAATTGGCAAAGAGCTCATCTTCCATGGATATAAGCAAATATATCAACTACCCAAAAGCAAGAGACATTTGGAAAGAATGGTAGTCCACCCTCTTATAAACCAAGTTTTTTTTGCATACAATGATGTAACTATACATCTCCTCTCTCTCTCTTCTCTCTCTCTCTCACTCCTCTCTCTCTCTCTCTCTCTCTCTTATTATAATATATATATATATATATATATATATTATTTTTTCAAATTTATTATTATATGTTTTATTAAAGAAACAGGTTAGGTTTTTGTACTAATAATCATTGGATTTTGCGTTAGAACCCTTATAACAACATTATGATATTTGGCCATAGAGATATAGATCTTTCCATTATATCACTATGCCAGCTCTACAGTTGCATTTCTTACTTATACAAAAAACACTTCTACTAAGAATACGACAAAAACACCCAAGGATTAGACTATATTTGCAAGATAACATGAGACAACAATAGAAATTAAGACAAATCAACAAAAACTGTCATTGAGCACAATCATCAGCTGGGACCCTTTCCAGGAGAATCAACTCCCTACAGATGACAGAATTTTTTCTTCTCAGGAGTAGCGTTGGAGCAAATGCCTCCGTAGCCAAATTGAACACTTCCAGAAATGAGATTTTCCAATATTGAAACTTGAGTACTAAGAGAAAATATTTGCTCATGCAAACCATTCAGTGAATGCCCCATATTGCTTAAGTGACAAAGCAACTTGGCTTCTAAGAGGAGTTGAAAAGACTGACGTTGTTTTTTTTCCATATCTTCCTACCACTGCTTAGCTTCCAGTATAGCTTTGGCAAAGTCCAAAATCTATCAAGCAACAAACCATCATTATCATGCTCCAAAATCAACCAAAATCTATCAAGCAACAAACCATCATTATCATGCTATGGAATCAACACAAGCTCTTCCATGTCCTAAGAGAGCCACTAAGTGCAAGTAGATAACACACCAACTAAGTTAAGTTATTCTCTAAAACCATTGAAGAGTTGCATCATGTAGAATCCCAAGGAATCCCGATGAAACTTTAGATAAGCCATGCTAGAACTCTGCCACGAGCTAGATTGAAGCAAAAAATCCATAGCCAGACCAAAATCCTTAGGAGGACACTGAGAAGTCTAATGATAGGAATTGCAAGGCGACGATATTAAATACAATCCACTGGCACAATGAATATATGGTTATGTCCACAATATTCTCCAATAACTCCAACCATGGGTGAAATAAATATATACGCCACCTCGAGCACAGAAGAGTTATGATGCCACTTGTTATGAAGAATTAATGTGCCTTTGACGAATCTTTTTGAAAATTCATGGCTGAAAATTGGGATGTTGTTGAACTATTGCACCGTTCAATCTCTTTAATCACGCAGAGGGCTGGGCAGAATGGAAGGCAAGTGAACTCAACTCGAGATAGACTTAATTTCCAATGCTGACAAACATATGAGTGACGCTCAAACTTCTTGGGATTCTAATCATGCTTAAGGCATAGTGGCATAGTTAACTATATCATGATTTATCTCTATTATTATTTAACTAAGAGGTGATTAGGGAAATCCTTTGTAAAATTAGAGAGTGATTTGAGCACAACATTTTGTTGGCCTAAATAAATCGTTGGATAACAAATATTGAATCACCAAAATCCATAAACTGTAAATTTTCTTAGCAAGAGCTAATTCCATATCTTTCCAAAAAACTACAAACTCAACTTAATTGTTGGTTGCAACACCAAAACCCAAAAAAATTGAAACACAAATTTTCCATTAAAACTAAATAAAACCCCTGTTGACTAACTTCCCTATTATTTCTAAATTATTTTTAATATATATATATATATATATATATATATATATATTATAATAATAATAATAATATATATTATATAATATACAATAAATAATCATTGTTTATATAATAATATATCTATCAAAATTTTCCTACTAAAATTTGAAAATTAAGTGTCATATAAACATATCTCGACTGATCCGCTCGTACGTTATAATGTGAAAAGCCGAAGAAGCCTAAACAAAAAGACATCGACTAATGGCCATCTACAAATAATTATTCTCTTTCATGAAAGTTGTGTGGTCCCAATACACTACCTATGTAATGGTTTAAGTGAATGGTATTTGTTTCATTCTAAACAAATTGGAAAATAAATTCCTTCACATTCAGATTCATGTTCACGGGAGGTTATGGAGCGGCCCCACTCTTAGAGTGTACCATGAGAAGTGAGTGGGTCGCACACAAAAGAAAAATATTAATATTAAATATTAATATTGATATTGATATTGATATTAATGTTAATGTTAATGTTAATGTTAATGTTTATGTTTATGTTTATGTTTATGTTTATGTTTATGTTTATATTTATATTTAGTGTATAGGAGAGGAGGGGATTAAAGATGAATATGACATTTGATCGAGTTTAAAAAAATAGTGTATTAATCATTTTAGTTATTATGTCACAAGATTTGAGAGGTTTAAAATATTCAATATAGAGAAAGAGTCAACAATAATATTATGTAGAGAAGTCCACTAAAATAAATAAAAAAGAGAATTTACAAAAGACTTTAAAATTAAAAAGGATGAAGACATTGTTCTAGACAATTTGAAAGAAAGAAATACCTTTATAGTGAAGAATTAGAAGGATAAACACAAATTGGCTATCACTTTTTTAGGGATTGTGGTAGTTATGGATAACTCATTAAGAGTGAAAGGAGTTCATGAATAAGAGAAATTCGAGTTTCGACTCATACAAACTTTGGATAGATTTCCTCTTTTATGATTGTGGTAGCTATGAATACTTCATCACGAGGACTAAAGAGAGTGTAGGAATCAAAGAGTTTCAACTCTCAAACACACTTTGAACAAAGTCATTCCTCTAGGGGTGTGGTAGCTATGGATACATCATATAGAGGACTAAAGAAAGCTCATGAATCAAAGAGTTCCAACTTTGAAAAAGTAGGGACTTTTGGTGAACAATGGGCCTTTGAAAGTTGGATTACATATGCTAGATATAGATCCCTAGCTAAGGGGTGGATTAATGCTTAAAAATATAATGGAGAAAAAAGAAAAGGTTGAAGATTTCTTGAAATATCAATTCTTTGTAAATCGTCTTTTTTTTTTCATATTGGGATCTATATAGTTCAATATTTTAACAATAATTAATGTGATTCCCATTTTTTTATGAATAGAAATTATCATTTTTCCTTCGTGGAAATATGCATATTTAAATTAAAATTCAATTTTAATTAAAATTCAATTTTAATTAAAATTCAACATTAGTTTTGTAAATTAGGGAATTGAAAATATCATATCACTAGTTAAGTGGTTGAGTGCTTTAGGTTTTATATGGAATATTTTGAGATAATCCCTCTTGAGTTAGTTGTTTTTGTTGTATGCATCATGTCATAAGTTGCTTTTGTTGTATGCATCATGACATAATTAGGTATAGATACTAGTGAAACACCTTCACTAAATGAAATGAAAAACACTTATTTTCCTGAGAATTTCATGGGAAAAATAATAATCGTTGACTATATTAACAAAAAGTTAGATTTAACTTACATCAATCATAACAATTTATTATAAATTGTCTCAAGAGATTTTCCACCAAAAAATAATTACCGTTGGCAACATTAAACTTCTTTCTTTATAACTTTTCTCTTTCTTCCTCCTATACATTTCTCATCCCTTTCATTAGCTTTTCTATCTTCTCCCTTCTTTCTTTCTTTCGCAACCTTCTTCTTTTCTTTATTTCCCTTTCTTATTATTCCCTTATTCCTTTTTCCAAATTCATTAATTTTCCACTTTATTGTCTTTTTCTTGTTATCCAATTATTCTAGGTGGGTTCTCTCATTATCATTTCATTATTTTTTTTCTTTCTTCTTATCTTATTTCTCCTATTTTGTTGTCAGCTTTCTTCTCTCCTTGTCTTTTCATATTTTTGGGTTTTTCTTCTTATTCCCTTTCTCCTATTTGTTGTCCAATTTGCTTCTCTCGTCATCTTTTTATTTCCTCTCCCCTTTAATCTTCTTTATATTGACTTTTTTCCTTATTCTCTTTCTTCTATTTCTCTTTTTTGTTTATCTTAATTTATTTTTTAAATATCATTTTATATCATTATTTTATTTGTATTATCCATATACTTATTCACTTAGATTTTATTTTTTTTAATCCATTTTTTATTTTAAATCTCTTCATATCTTTCTATTTCTTCATATTTATTTCTATATAATTTATCTCTCCCTTTCTTTTTAACCATGGTTTGTATCATTCTTTTCTCCTAAATAATAATGAGTATTAAAATCACTTAAAACAATATAGTGGAAAAATAATTAATGTACTTACCTACAAAAGCAACAAGATTATAATTTATTTTTTGTAATGAAAGAATTCAAATATATCTTTATAATATTAAAAAATATTAAAACATTTTCTCAAAAGTTAATTTTTTTTATTAAATTGATAAGCATCTCTCAATTGAAAGTGTGAGATTAATTAAAAAATTATAATCATACAAATGGGATTTATTGATAGTTGGATATTTTTCATTGCATCCACTAAATGAAAGCATGGCATCATTCATTTTTCATCTCGGATCAATAGCTACCACCTTTGCATTATGAATCTAGGTAATTGTCTTGAATATAGATTTGAGTGCATAGTTGCATTCACTATTTTGTTATCTTTATCAACATGATGCTCCTATCCAAATAATTATTTTTTGATGAGTTTATTTACAATGGTCTTTAAAATTATATGGTCTATAGGAGTTGGAGAGTTAGGTAATTTTTCATTGGTTTCTAAAACATATTTACAAAAAATTGCAGTGGAAAAAAAAATATGTATGATGACACTACATCCATTATAAAATTAAATGTCTAAATGTCTAGTATTTAGATAAATTTTATGAAGAGTATCCCATATATAGATACATTATTTATTAGTTTGATGTTTTAAAAAATTGATGGCCTTGTTTACTTGTTCCATTCATTGACATATGGTGTATGTCATTAGCATTATACAACAATTATATTATCCATCTCATCAATGATGGTTCCACATTTTTTTGGTCTACTGGGGAAGTAGACAAGCTTCAATTTGGTCAATCATGTCATGAATAGAGATTACACTATTTTGAAGATGATTGAGCACTCAAATGGAATTTATTAAATGGCCTTTTTGTAGATATAAATAACAAGTGTGTTAATTATCTTCTATTTTTCAAAAATGAATGAAATATTTCCTATGTACAATTATGCCCATATTCAATTCATGTTTTATGATTTGATGGCAAGCTTGTGTATGTACAATTAGTAATAATTTATCCATGTTAGATACTTTTGGATTTCCAGCATTTTCTCATTTGCTTCAAGTATAAATTTTATTCATGAGATACCACTATTAAGTAGATATTGTTACTTAAGCTATTAGGCCTCTTAAAAATAGGTACTTATATACATGTAATAGTTTTTTTAAATATCCCCAAGTTCAGGTGTCAATCTTCTAGTCAAGGCATTAATTTCATTCAAGAATCCATCGCATAAAGTGACTAAGGTGGACTTTCAAAAATACCATTGGCACACCCTCCATCGTGTCTCACCCTCCTACATTTAAATCATATTAAGTGCATGTACAATCAACATGTCATCCGACGTCCCAAAAACAATGTTATAAGGTCTACTGCTCTCAACATGGCCACCCATTTCTTTAGCTTGCTCAAAGGTGGAAACTCTTCTCAGAACCAAGGCATTGCATTTAATTTCTTAACAACCATAGTGCAAGAGCATGGTTGTTCTAACATAGTTGGAAAATGAAGAGGTAAACCTCCCCTCCCTCCTTGACATGGGCAAGGGGATGAACACTACCATTGCAACATCTCGTACCATTATCAACGAATGGTGGTAGATGTAGAAGCTTGGGAGCTTAGAGCCACTGCTGATTACCTTTGGGCTTTGCACAACCTCCTTGGATGCTATTATAGGGATCTGGAAGATATCAATGTTTTTTTGGAAGGAAATGTCCTTGATATGGAATTTTATCTTCACCATGAAAAATCAACTTATCATAACATTGTCTACCTCCTAGGCATGCAGCTCCCCATCACTCTCTTTGGTGCATGAAAACGTTCATCAATAAAAACCATGCAGTCCTTCACCTCGAAAACACCAATCTAGTGGCGAGTCGAAGCCTCCTTCAACTGGTTTGGGCCCCCTCTACAACAAAGTTGGCAAGGTCAGCAGTCAAGGTGGCACTCCTCTCCAACAACACTTATAGTTTCCAACCTCCATCTAGCCATCTCCCTTGGGGATCCCTTTTCCAGATGACCGATATTACTACAAGCCATGCCTCGTGGTCTAGGAGGACCCTCCAAAGTGCTATCTAGTGTTGCAAGTTCATCAAGGTAGCCTTTTCCACAGTTAAACTATCTTGTTTTTCTTAACTTTAATTATGGTTTTTCTTATTTTATTCCATTGTAACTCTCAGGAGACTCTTTGATTTCTCCTCTATAAACCAAGGCTTCCTCAGCTCACCCTCACTATCTTCTCTCCTAACTTCAGGTCATGTCCATGTCTATTTTCTATTTAGCTCTAAAGCTCAAAAGCATTTAATATGTGTAACTCTTCTATAATACAAAGCTCCTTTATTTACCAAAAACAATTTAATTGTTTTAAATATTCTAATATTCTAATAAATACTTTACACTTTTAAATAATTTATCATATATATTGTTAAAATCCTTTAACTATATTCAATAATCAAAACTTTTGTACATATTACATCACTATTTTTCTAATTGCATTTATAAATGAATTTACAAAATCATTTAATATATTGTATCTAACAACATGTATTGCTATTTTTAAATCAAAGGATGGCTTATCAAACATGGAATCTAAAAATTACTATAGGGTACTATTATTATTCTTTTATATATATATATATATATATAAAAGACACATGTAGATATAGCGAGATGTACCCATTCTCCAACATCACATGAGAGGACAAATATGCTTTCATTATTTATGGTATTAACAAAAATAATAATAATAAGTGAATTAGAGGAGTTGAAAGTTGTAGAATAATAATTAGAATTTATATTCAATACAATTTTTTTAATAATCATAAATATTACTGATATTATGAAAATAATTCCTTTTCGATGTTTTTTTCAAAATACTTTTCAAGTCAAAAAAAATTCAAAATATTTTTCATGTCAAAAAAATTCTAATTCTCCATAATATTTTGATAATAATGTTTCTTTGGGAACATCTCATTTTCAAAAATATGATTGTAAACATAATGTAACTACAAATTAGAATTTCATTTTTCTATAAATACAAATTAAATTTTGAAACATGAAACATGTGGTAAGGGTGAAAACATCAATATAATTATTCATGTCATTCAACTAATAATACAATATGATGGTGTGGATGATTGTATTATGGTTATGGTTGGTTAATTAGTAGATAATTTTTAACCTATTGATTATATATGGGATCTTCCTTCAATCCCCTCCTTGACAACACATTGGAAAAATATGTATGATATATTTCTCAACTTCAAAATTGAAAAGGATATATGTATAATATGTCCATAATGTCAAATACTTATAATCTATAAATTAAATTCACAAAATCTACAACATGATCATAATTTGAACATATAGTACAAATAGAACTACAAGGTTACAAATTTCCAAAACGAAGTAGAACATATTCGTTAAGTTTCAAAATTGAAAAGGAATTTCATAATCTCAAATACTTCTAATCCCTGAAATTAGTTCAAAATTTTTAAGACATGGTCTAAATATCTATGCTTATGGACTAACATCATAAAACTCTAAATCATCAAGAGCACATGGATCATAAAAATCATCGATAAGTGGAACTCTCTCACCACTAGGATCATCTACTAAGTCACCATCACTATTAATATCATCTTCCTCTACACTTAGAATATCTCCAAACCATGGTTAAAAGGAGCTAGATATATCATTGGTCACACTGCTCAAGGCCAATTGCAAATCAATGTGAACATAAACAAGGTCTTCCAACCTTGTAGATAGTAATATGTTTATTTTCTTTCATTGTATATGGTTAAAGCTACTCACATTCCTATCACAAGTAGAGGCACTTGATCCCTAGCTGAAAACATGGGTTGAAAAACATTGCAATTTAGTTGATTGTGATGCATAAAATTCCCACCATTTCCCTTGAGGAGTACTAGGCCTATCTAGTGTGGTAGAAGTTCTTCCAAATCAGGATTGTTTTTTAAGGATTCAAGTAATATTTCTATGTCTAGTATCGTAGGTGACTAATATGGATTAAAAAATCATACAAATAGAATGGAGGAAAATATTAAGTAAAAAACATGTAATTTAATATTAAAATTGGTAAACTTTTGGCAAATACCAATTTAATCACATATATGTAAAAAAATAGGTTAATTTTTAACCAAATGGGTAAATATTGTTTTTAGAGAAAGTCCAAACAATAGACAATTGGCAAAATTTCACCCCTAAAACATTCCATGTTCCAAATATCCCCTCTTCTAACCTCTAAGCTCAAAGTTTCTCTCTAAGCCTCCTAGATTCTTATAGATCTAGATTCAATCACTCGATAGCAACATAAAGGTCAATCATGACTTCTACATTGTTATTCCTTTTTATCCCAAACAATACAGGGTACAAATAATAAGCTGCTACATGCCAAGGGCTATGCAACATCTTCCATCTTTCATCTACTACTTCTCATATTTCCATGCACTCATTTTCCACATTATTAAATTATTTTGCAATAGCTTCCATACAATGTTCCATGCACTCATAAAAAAAACCCATAGAAGGGGTGTTGTTGTCAACCATGTTAAGCATATCAATAATTGGTTCACATATTTTTAAAACCTTCACAACACTTTCCCAAAATGTATTGCCTAAAATGATTTGTTCCATCTCCTTTCCTTCAACTTCCTTCAAAAGGTGATAGTTTTCCCACTTAGTGTTGTAGATAACACTCCTTACAATTGGTTTTTACTCAACCAATATTTTCAGAGTAATGTAATATATGGATAACATAGTGTCAGAAGGACTTAACAACTCTCTAGATGCTTGCTTCCCATACAAGCTCAATGTGATTTGATGGTTAAATATGAAGTGAGAAATGTGTTTCCCCTTTTGGGATATCTCATTAATCCATGGAAACTTTTCTAAATCATGCAACAGCAAGTCAAGGAAATGAGTAGCACAAGGGGTCCAATATCTATTTTTTCCATTTGTCCATTATCATATTTCTAGCTCCCACACAATTCAAGGCACTGTGAATTACAAATTGAATCACATTTTCTTCCCTAACTTCAAAAATGTCTTCCTCTAAAATATTGAAAATGTATTCAGAACTCTTCTTGTGTCTTGCCACATCAATTACTTTCAAAACATACCCCTTTAGGGAAATAAACTAACACATTGATTAGTAGATTATGACTCAAATATGACCAACCATCTAATAGGATTGTGCACCTTATTTCTTTCCAAGACTCTTTGATTTTCATATATCTACTTGTCACCCTTTCTTTTGATCTCTTCACACAAGTGGTCCTTATTGTATTAGAACTCGGAGGTACATATCCTTTTCCAAATTATGTAATATTCTTACAAGCATTGAAAGGGTAAGGAATTCTAGCCACATTAAATGGGATTATTGATTTAAAAAACATGTCAACCATAGAATCATCAACTTCTTTCTTCTTTACAGGCTTTGAAAGAGAGTTTAATATCATTGTCCCACTTAATTTTACTAGTTACAATGAACTACTAGTTGCAACCATGCTTGAAGAAAGTGAGGAAAAGGGGCTGTAATTCATTGTAATTTTTTTTTGAATACATTCTCTTTGTTAGGGTCCAACCCTAACCCCTTTATTTATGTAATAATCCCCATGGGCTGAATCAGAGCCATAGTTAGTTAGATATTCAATAAAGACCACATTAATAATTGTAAGTCGTTGACCCACATTAGCGAAAAGGGACCACAATTAGTTGTAAACAAGCCATAGTTAATAAATAAAGTTGTTAACCCATGTTATGCAAGGGACCACTATTAGTTAGATTTATAGATGTCATTTAGCTATAAATAGTCTTATTTAGTAAGGAAAATATCATCGAGTCTTATTGTAATTGAGCTCTGCTCTATTGGAGGTTGCCCCCTCAAAGAGGCAAGTGAACTTTGAATCTATTTTTGAATAATAAAATACCTTGTATTTTTTCTCATTTCATGTGATAATTCTGTATTTTGGGCTATTTTTCTTCGTACTTTTGGTATTTTGGATTTCTTGCAGGTCAAGAGTATAACAAGTGTTATCAAAGAACTTTCCAAGGCCAGCTATACCTCCAATTTTCGCAGACTTCGCTTAGCCTAGAGACATGTTCTGACGCCTTTAAACCACGGGATCTGTTGTTGAGCGCATGAACCTGCAAATTTGGGGAGGAATGCACACAGGAACTACAAGAGGTGGTCACGCTTGTTGGACTCCCTTGTAGCCATTGTGGGTACACCTTCGAGTAGTAGTGCATTAGATAGAACTGCGCATAGACTCCACTTCCACATACACTTGGGTATATCAAAAGCCCCAGAGGATCACCTAAAACCTAACCTTAGATAACTTGTCAGCCATATTGCTGCTACAGTACATTGAGAAAAACTCTCGAGGAGATTACACACACATATAATAGGGTAGTTGGGTAGTACGACTAAGGGTATGGTCGATCCTCCTTAGTTAGCACCATGAAATATTGGGCTGAGAACTATTGTTGTACCCCTGCTTATATTGTGATCTGACACTCCTTTGTGACCATAGTTCCCTTTGCTATCTGAATATCACCCTTTACCTTATCTTCCATATCAGAACAAGAAGTTGGGGTTATACTTCAGCCGTACAACTCAGATTCAGTAGTTGGGGTTTTCACAATGCAGATCAGACTCTTTGTCCAATGAGATTTTTGGTTGCCATAGTCTAGATCAGATTGTCGCAGCACATTCAGTAGTACCGAGACCTTGGGGTTTTTGTTACTACACTCTAGGCTTGATTTTCACAAGACATTTGGCAGTATTCTAGAATTCAGCCACTGTAGTATTGATCAACGGGGAGTAAAACACCTTTTGGAGTTAAAAAAAATAAAAATAAAATAAAAACACCATCCCAGGACACTTACAAGAGACTTAGCCCATAAGATTCAAGACGACGAACTAGTCACAGTGTTTTATGCAACTATCTCACAAAATAGAAGAAGAGATAGATCAACGACTTCAAAATAAGCCTCTTCAAGGGGGTAACCTCCTTTACATTACACGAATCAACAATTCTTCGATGATACAAATGACAAGACCTCCTTTCTACATATATGAGTTTAAGGGGTCCCAATATAATCAGAACCTACATAAAAATATTATTGTAGGGGCACAACAATAACAATAATGGGCTTCTATGGGGCACAATAATAACAACATGGGGACTACATGGGCACAACAGTACAATAAGGTGGTTGCACTAATAACAACAAGGGGCTACACTAGTAGTATAGGGACCTAACATGCCCCTCTCCTCCAAAAAGTGTTGTCATCAATGCTTGAGTATTTTTTGATGCTTCATTATAAAATTATCATCCTCCCATGTGGAGTCTTCAAAATGTAAGTTCTTCCACTTGATGAGATACTCTGAAATTGATCAATTTCATAGCTGTCAGGTTCTTGATTATGTGACTGCTTGAGGTTCCAATATGATTTTTCCTTCCTCGTCAAGTTCCAACAATATTGTTTGAACTAGGATCTTGTTACCTATAACCTTCTTTAAGCAAGAAACATGGAAAACTATGGGCACTTGGGAAGATGCAGGAAGCTCCAATTTGTATGCCATAGTACCAATTTTTGCAACACCTTGTAAGGACCATATTCCTTTGGTGATAATTTATTATCCTTCTTAGCTTGCTTGAGGGACATTTTTTTGAAGCCGTAAAAATACCTAGTCACCTACATCAAAACTTATTTTTCTACAATGTTGATCTGCATGTTGTTTCATTTGATTATGTGCCAAAGTGAGGTTATCCTTTATGAGTTGGAGAACTCTTTTTAGATGTTCGATGTGATCTTCTGCTACTTGAACCTTAGAATTTTCTCTTAAAGATGATGTGATGGGTGGTGGATGATATGCATAAAGTGCTAATGGTAGGATTCATTTATTCTTTCTCTGGGGTTGGTTGTTGGTCTATATCTTCTTCTTTTGACTTTTCTTCATCCTTTTCTTCCTCCTCTTCACAATCTATGTAAAATATTTTATTCTCAGCACACTTATGACCTTTATTGTATTTTCTATCACAATTGTAATAAAGCCCTTTTGTTTTTTTTCCTCCAGTTGTTGTGTTGTCAACCTTGTAGGTTGTGGAAGGCTAGGAAAAACATTTCGTCTTTATAATTGTAAGTGGTAGATTTCCTTGTTTCCATAATTTTTCTTTCCACTTTTCTGGCCACCTTGAATGCCTTCTCCAATGAATCAGGTTCTGAAAGGAAAACTTCATGTTGGATGTTATCATTTAAAGTCCCTATGAAGACATCAATCTTGTGCTCCTCTAGAATATCATTTACCCTTATATTCAATTTTTGGAAGTCCTCAATGTGTTCTTCCATTTAACCCTTTTGTTTGAGACTTATCAATTGGCTAAAGAAGGTGTTTCTCTTTGTATCCTCATAATGTGCTATCATTTTCTCCGTGAAAATTGACCATGTGACAAGTTTTTTACGAGAAAAAATCCCTCTATACCATACAAATTGATTCGGTTCTAAATATAAATATGCAATACATACCTTTTGTGTGTTTTTCACATTATATAGATCAAAATATTTCTCCATCTATAGTATCTATGTTAGGGGATCATTGCCATCAAACTTCCTCATATCGATATTTGGAATATGGTGGGTCTTCAATCCAACATTAGATTCTATGAAATCATGTTTAACATTTATTTTGTTCTCATCATGAGTTTCCTCTACTACCATTTCACCATGAGGAAGCCTTTCTTGTAGCAACTTTGTCCCACCTTCCTTCAAAGCTTCCATGTCTTTCTTCAAATATTCCATGTTTCCCTTCAATTGTTCTTCTATACCATTGATATTTGCTTCTATTCCATATATAAAATCATTTATCTTAGCTTTGATCACATTATTCAAATCATCCATCCAATTTTTCTGACTAGGTGTTTCTATTTTCTTGATTCGAGTCATTCTTGTTCTTCCTTTTAGGAGCTCGATATTGAAATGATTGTAAATTTGTAATTTCGGATCTCCAAGTTCTGAAATTTCATCCTATAGTATCTCTGTGAGTTCTCTTTCGAATACCACAAGTCTAACTGATATTGGATTCTCCAAGAAAACATTATGGCCAATCTCACACAATGATCTAATTAAATACTAGTTCAATAGAGAGAACTTGTACGATGTTCCATGTGTCACTGTTTCGACTTGCGGCCCTAAAAGCGAGACCCAACAAACTACAATCCATCCTCTTTCTATAAATTCTTATAAAATTCGAATCCAATTCTTAGAGTGAATGTTATGGAGAATTTCCCAAGATCACTTGTTTGGGATGGAGTTTGGGAGCTTACAAAACCCTAACTTCCTCGTCTCATATCAAATGGGTTTTAATATTAGCTTCTGAATCTTTGTAGAAAAAAAATTATAACGAAAATTCCATGATGACCTATTTGAGGCAGCAAAAACCTAGAATCCAAAGCTCTGATACCAAATGTTATGCAAACAACTCACAAAATAAAAGAAGATATAGATCAACGACTTCAAAATAAGCCTCTTCAAGGCGGGAACCTCCTTTACATTACACAAATGAACAATTCTTTGATGATACAAATGACAAGACCTCCTTTCTATATATAGGAGTCTAATGGGTCCTAATATAATCAGAGCCTACATAACAATAATAATGTAGGGGCACAACAATAACAATAGTGGAATCTTATGGGGCATAATGATAACAACATAGGGACTACATGGGCACAAAAATACAATAACGGGGTTGCACTAATAACAATGAGGGGCTACACTAGTAGTATAGGGACCTAACACAGTGGTACCATTCACTTGTAACCCACCAATTTTTCTGTGGTCCAAATTTCTTTCCCAATGCGGCTTCAAGTGACCTATGCCACTAGAATCTCGAGCTTGCCATATTTCTAGGAAGACTACTCTTAAGTGAGATAAAAAACATTGATTGGGGTTGATTTATGCTAGGTAATATATCTCAACTTATGGTTGTGGAAAAGGAAATCGAGAGGGTCAACCAACTTGAGAAAATATTTGAGGCACTCGAGGACAATATTACCAAGCAGATATCACAACTAAAAACCCTTATAAAAAAATCTCATATGGAGGATCATAGTGTTGATGCACACATATAAGGAGAATCCAGCCATCAAATTCACTTGCATGTAAATCGCCACTCTTCCAACCACTAGACACCCAAGATGGACATGTACAAATTTTATGGCTCTAACCCTATAGTATGTGTAGCACAAATGGAACAATATTTCTCCCTTAATGATCTCTGCGAAGATGGAACTAAACTACATGTGGGAGCCCTTTACTTGGACTAAGAGAGATGACAGTGGTGGCAGTGGCATTAGAAATGTTATCTAGGGAGAGTAACTTGGAACATGTTCTCAAAATCCATATGTGATCATTTGACCATGAATCTAATTTTGGGTCGTCTCACTAAGCTCAGGTAAATAGGTATATTAAAGGACTACATTGCAGCCTTTGCAAAATTGGCCATCAGAACTGACGGTCTAGGAGAGGACTTCTAATTGGAATGTTTCATCAGTGGCCTAAAAGAAGCCATCCAAGCCCATGTCCAGATGCACCACCCAGCTACTTGGTTGGATGCATACCACAAGGCCTTAGATGTAGAAATCACCTTAAATTCCTAGTCCAATCGTCCAAATCTCCTCACGAAGGCACATCCCACACAGGCTTAGGGCCCGACCCAAACACTTAAGGTTCAAAAGGTGTCACTGAAGATAATGGCCAAAAGAAGGAAACAAAGACTATGTTACTACTGTGATGACAAGTACTCCCCTAGACATAAATGCAAGGACCACAAATTCTTTCAAATTGATTTTATTGATAATATCTTAATAGATTAAGCTCCATCCCTTGAGGTGCTTGAGTAAGAAGTAGGGGAAACCCAAATCAACAATAATCTCACAGCTATGCCTGATGAGCCAATTATATCACTGCATGCCTTGGATGGCATTTCTTTGCCTCAAACTCTCAAAATCTAAGGCTTTATTAAGCATCGACCAATAGTGGTATTGATTGATAGTGCCAACTATTGAAAATAGCAACAAGAAATGATAAAAATAGAATCCAAAATATTCCAATTTTAATTTGTCCTTGAATTAAAACTCAAATTTTGCCTCATCAGTTGCTTGGAATTAATTAATTAATTCATTATGGATTAACTAGTTGGAGAATTGAAGTTAGAAGTCTTTCTGCAGTCATGCAACAATTATCCCTTAAATTAAGGAGATTATCCCTTAATTAGGGAGATAATATTGAGTTATATTTGTGTTGTAATTAGTTAGCTCAGTTTACTGAGTTAAGTCCAGTTAAATTAGTTCCAAAATGTTTGAGGACTAATTGTGAGTTATCAATCAATTGATGTATGCATGCACTCAACTAGTGTACTCTAGATAATTGAAGATTCCCTCATCAGAAACTCATGTATGTCTATTCTGAGAAAGACCCAATTGAGCTAAATGTCATGGATAGGTTACTATTAGTTGCATGTGTTTTCCTATAAAGGAAAATCATCCATGCGATCAAGGGAAGGTTCCTTGAGGATTGTGCAGTTTTGACAGTGTGTTAGAGCAGTGTTACATTGGGTGAAGGAGATCATCCCAGAGGTAACTGCACAAGGAAATAGGAGCTTGGAGGGCAAAGGAGAAGGCTTGTGAGAAGTCAAGTTTTCCTTTGAGCATCCAGGAGGATTGTATTGAGAGCTGGCTAGTTGTGAGAGCTAAGGATTTGTATAATTCTGATGTATTTCCACCTCGTATGATAGAACAACTAGTGGGGTTTTTAGATGAGGCTTTCCCCTGAGTATTTTTTGTGTTTCATGTGTATTGATTCTTCTTCTTCTAGTTATATGTGTCCAACACTGATTCAGCTCGATCTTTAAGCTTCCGCAAGTTTGATAGTAGAAGTAGATTAGAGTATTTTGCTTTGGTATATTGCATTATTGAGTTAATCTACAGTCAGATTTTCTACATAGATCTCTGAAGTAGATTTGTAAAGAATTTGTAGGAAATTCTACATTTTATCAAAGTCAAGTTTATCGGCACTGTGATCAGTATATGGAAAAGAGAATTCAAAGTTTGAAGTTCGAGGTTGCAGGTGCAAATCGAATTCATATCATACTTTAAAAAAAACGATATGGGACATTATATGACTAATTTCCCATCAAAGAATTCCAAGAAGGGATCCTCAAAAGGATTGGAAGGTGAGGCATTAGCCTCTCAGATTGAAATGGACTTCATCCTCATCACATGCATGGTGTCATTGATGATGGGTTGTGGTTGGTATCTTGACAGTGGAGCCTCATTCCACATGATCGACGATAAAAGTTTATTCAGTGCCTTGGAGGACAAAGACCTCAAAATACACATAGAGATGGGTGACGGCAGAAAGTATAGTGTTTCAGGGGTGGGCACGGTTGATTTTCAGAGGGAGCATGGACCTCTTATCACCTTGACATATGTGAAGTATGTGCCTGGACTGAAGAAGAACTTGGTATTGGTTGCGATGTTGGAGGACAAAGGCTACGATGTTGTTTTTAGTAAGGTAAATGTTTTCCTTAGACACATCACCATGAGACAGGTGAAGCAGATCGGTTCACGAGTCAAGAACCTATATGCTCTTGAGGTTCAAGATGCATGCAAAACCTTAAGGAGAAAGGAAAATGTTAGAGACTTGGTGGTTGAGAGGGGGAGTAAATTACCTCTCAACATGTAGCCCCATAAGAAGTCTCAGACAATTGTTGAGGAGCCACAATTTGAGAAGTGGGCAGAGGGATCATATGCAGCCATACCTCCAGGTGTGAGGTGAGGTGATGTGAAGTGATAGTCTCATGAAGGCTGAAATTGGGTAGGGTCCATTGAGAGGTTTTATCTCATGGATAGTACCTTGCTATGGGAGCCCAAAGTACATAGTAGTGGGAGGAATCAGTGGGATTAATGTGGCCAAAGATCAAAGTGACAAAGGCTAGAGCAGCCAGATACTGAAGATCATAGAGATGGATTGACAAGAGTGCAAAAAGGCTAAGTCAACAGAAGCATAGAGTTTTCAGTTGACAGAGGTAATAGTAGTTAGAGACTTTGATGATAGATGCATCATACTGATTCAGGTTGGATGTTTTGTTTCTGAAGTTGTTGGAGCAACAACACTTGAGAGAAGTGTTGCATGCAAAACATTCCATAGCTTTATGATCCAGATCGAATTGAATTACTTTCTTGTTGAGAGGGAGTGTTGAAAATAGCAACAAGAAATAAATAGAATCCAAAATATTCCAATTTTAATTTGTCCTTGAATTAAAATAGTGAATTAAAATTCAAATTTAGTCTCACCAGCTGCTTAAAATTAATTAATTAATTCATTATGGATTAATTAGTTGGAGAAATTCAAGTTAGATGTGTTTTTGTAGTCATGCAATAGTTATCCCTTAGATTAAGGACATTATCCCTTAATTAAGGAGATAAGACTGAGTTATATTTGAGTTGTAATTAGTTAGCTTAGTTTATTGAGTTAAGTCTAGTTAAATTAGTTCCAAAATATGTGAGGAACTAATTGTGATTTATCAGTCAGTTGATGCATGCATGCACTTAACCAGTGTACTCCAGATAACTGAAGATTCCCTCATCAGAAACTCATGCATGTCTATTCTGAGAAAGACCCAGTTGAGCTAAATGTCATGGACAAGTTACTATCAGTTGCATGTGTTTTCCTATAAAGGAAACTCATCCATGCAGTCAAGGGAAGGTTCCTCGAGTATTGTGCAGTTCTAACAGTGCGTTAGAGTAGTGTTACACTGGGTGAAGGAGATCATCCCAGAGGTAACTATGCAAGGAAATAGGAGCTTGGAGTGATCCAAATTTGAATAGGAACGCAATAAATTATAGAGATAACCATAAATACAGATATGCAGTGGAAATAATACTTCATTTCATTACTGTAAAACACTAAAATATGCTTACAAATAGAAACGGAAATAAACCAACTAGGGCGATGGTAGCTTATCTCTAAGAAGAGATGTGGCAGCTACATGCCTCCAAAATGTGTTACAATGAGGCTCAAATGCCTATTTATTGTTGAGAAACAATGGAAAACCCTTAACATCCCAAAGCATAACCCTAGAAGATGAAATGCCAAATTGTGGGCCCCGTTTTGGGTAAGTTGGTACATCAACTTCTCGGGCTCGTAACTTTGGCACCCAATCTTCATTTGGCACGTATAACAGCTCGTTAGAAATATCTATCCGAGCAATACAACTTCAGGGTGAGAAACATCAGTCCATGGACCCATGTTGCTCCCAGATTTCCAAAAAAACATCGTTTAGGTCCTCAAAACAACTCCAGAAGTTCAGGACCCCAAAAACTGCTAAAAATAGTAAATTGTGCTACAATTATGGAAACTGAAAAACTGAAAGAGACAGTTGTGGGGATCCAAGTGGGATAGGTGGGTGGCCACCAACATCCACCTAAATCATTCCTCCCCCCTTAAGAAGCAATGGTCCCCATTGTGTTGAGTTCCTCCATCTGCTGAACTTGGTCCTTGGTGAGCTATTCTGCAATCTCGAATGTGTCCAGTAATGGTGGGAAGCATGGTCGAGGATGGTACACATTGAACACTTGTTGCAGGTGAAGAAGTGGAGGAATGTTGTGCTCCAAAGCTTTATTTCCCATAGCCTTGGTAATGGTGTAGGGACCATGTCGACGTGGTCAGAGCTTCCGATGGGCTCTTGTAAGACATTCTTTCTGTAGATGCAGCCAGACTTTGTTGCTCGCCTGATGCTTGTGTGGTACCCCTGTGGGTGAGGAGAAGTTGTTCCTGTGTTCTATCATGACCATATCCCTTTGTTGTTGTTGCTGCATGAAGGAACCCTTCGTGGGGGTCATGGATGTGGTGACAATATTCCCCTTACTTTGGGAGCAAACTAGATAGAAAATAAATTTCCTAGTCTGGGAGATGAGCTTGTTGCCTTTCTTGGAAGTGATCAAAGAGGTGGTGGTAGGTGGGGCTACATTCGGTATCCTGTATAATGAATTACATAAAGAAATAATGATAGCGCAAGGCCTTGACTCATACACAACATGTTGCCTCCACATGTATGGCTAGCCTAATAGTGCATCACAAACATCGAGAGGTGTAACATCACACAATACCTCGTCTATGAAGGGTTTGATGCTATAAGGAAGGTGTCATTTCTAGTGAACTCGAAGATCTCGTCCTTAATGAAGCTACCCGATACTGTACGGTTGCAGGTGTGGTGTAGTCGGTATGCCCAACCGCTTCATGACCTCGACTAAAATGAGGTTCTTTTGGCTCCCACTGTCAACAATGAATTGTAGTGGTGAGCCCTTCACCCACATATGTGAGTGGAAAAGCCGCTCCCCCTCCTCTGGATCTTTGGGCTCATTCTTCTGGATCTTGGCAGTGGCAACAGTGGCGCTAGGCTTTGCATCAATGATTTGATTCCCTTTGTCATTCCCCTTGTCAGGTTCTAACTCAGGGTCAGAACATGCATTTGATTCTAAAGCCTTCAACTCGGCCACTAGCGACTACTTGGATCGACACTCACTTGTGCTATGAGTGGAGCTCTTATGGAACTCACACCACTTTCCTATGTCCTTCTTCAACTTCGTGGTGTTGTTCTTTTCTTGCGGCTTCAACCGATTGTCTTGGGTCACCCCACCTTGGCTTTGTCCTTTGGTCTTTGAATTTGCGGATCTAAATTCTCACTTTTTCTATTTGAACTTTTGCTCGATTTTGATAACGTATCGGTATGCCGTGCCGAGTGAGGAGATGTTCAGGAACTCCATATATTCTTGGATGTACCTGTGTAGGCAACCATGGTATTTGAGTACCAAATGTGGCTTAAAATCCTTGATACTCAACTGTGTGCGAAGGGTATGAAAAATGTTTGTGAACTACAGCACATCTTGGTCCCCTCCCTGTCGCAGCATGGTCCACTTTATGTATTTGTCCTCATAGCTTTTGAAAGGGTAGTACTACCCCTTGATGGCATCCTAGAATGAATTCCAAGTGGGTGTGGCTGAAAATAGTGAGCCCATGCTTTCATCCTTCTGCTCGTAGTAGGTTTCCCACCAGTCCTTGATGTGGGGCGCTGCTTTGAGAAGAGCAAAAACAATCTTTTCCTGACTCAAAAATTCATGAACAGAAAAATACCCTTCTAGCATATTTAACCATTTATCTATGGCATCTACGTCTATCTGACCCTCGAAGATGTGGATTTCAAAATTAACTTGTACCTTAAAGGGTGTGGCATTTCGAGTGTAGCTGCTGGAAGCCGATGCATCGCCTCTGAGTAGTCGCTAAAGGATTTGCGCAAAGTTATCCATCATTGCATTCCTTTGTTGCTCGAGGGCTTCTTCGAGCAAGATTTTGATAGGATCTTCTACCCCCTCGTCTTTCTTCTCATCTGCCATTAGAGGTCGTTAGGATTTGCAAGGCTGGTCTTGCAAAGGTTCAACCAATTCAAGCCCTAACTCCTTATATCCCGACATCGTTGGGGACATGCAAATAGAAACAGAGAAAAAGTAGACTGCTCCGATACCACTGATCCAGATTTAAATAGAAATGCAACAAATTACAGAGATAACTATAAATACAGATATGCAATGGAAATAATACTTCGTTTCATTACTGTAAAATACTAAACTATGCTTACAAATAGAAATGGTGATAAACCAGCCAGGGTGATGGTAGCTTATCTCTGAGAAGATATGTTGCAGCTACATGCCTTTGAACTGTGTTACAATGAGGCTCGAAGGCTATTTATTGTTGAGAAACAATGGAAAACCCTTAACATCCCAAAACCTAACCCTAGAAGATGAAACGCCAAATTGTGGGCCCCATTTTGGGTAAGTTGGTACATCAACTTCCCTGGGTTGTAACATTGACACTCAATCTTTGTTTGACGCGTACAATAGCTCGTTAGAAATATCTATCCTAGCAATACAACTTTGGGAAAAGCATCATCGGCCCATGGCCCCATGTTGCTCCTAGCTTTCCCAAAAAACATCATTTAGGGCCTCAAAATGGCTCTGAAAGTTCAGGACCCGAAAAATTGCTAAAAATAGTAAATTGTGGTACAATTATGGAAACTGAAAAACTGAAAGATAAATTTGTGGGGGTCCAAGTGGGATAGATGGGTGGCCACCCACATCCACCTGGATCATGGAGGGCAGAGGAGAAGGCTTATGAGAAGCCAAGTTTTCCTGTGAGCATCCAGGAGGATTGTACTGACAGCTGGCTAGCTGTCAGAGCTAAGGCATTGTATAATTCTGATGTATTTCCACCTTGTACAGATAGTGGGTTTTTTAGATGAGGCTTTGCCCTGAGTATTTTCTGTGTTTCATGTGTATTGATTCTTCTTCTTCTTGTTATACGTGTTCAACTCTGATTCAACTCGATCTTTAAGCTTTCACAAGTTTGATAGTAGAAGTAGATTATAGTATTTTTCTTTGGTATTTTGCATTATCAAGTTAATCTACAGTCATATTTTATACATAGATCTCAGAGGTATATTTGTAGAGAATTTCCAGGAAATTCTACATGGTATGAGAGCCAAGTTTATCGGAGCTTTGTTTATCAGAGTTGTGAACAGTATACGGAGAAGAGAATTTGAAGTTTCAAGTTCGAGGTTGCAGGTGCAAATTGAATTCATATCATACTTAAAAAAAAATGATATGGGACATTATGCGACTAATTGCCCATCGAAGAAGTCCAAGAAGGGATACTTGAAAGGATCGGAAGGTGAGGCATTAGCCTCTTAGTTCGAAATGGACTTCACCCTCATTGCATGCATGGTGTCATCGATGATGGGTTGTGGTTGGTATCTTGACAGTGAAGCCTCATTTCACATGACTGACGATAAAAGTTTATTCAATGCCTTGGAGGATAAAGACCTCAAGATGGGCATAGAGATGGGTGACGACATAAAGGATAGTGTTTTAGGAGTGGGTATGGTTGCTTTTCAGAGGGAGCTTAGACCTCCTATCACCTTGATAGATGTGAAGCATGTGCCTGGACTAAAGAAGAGCTTGGTATCAGTTGCGATGTTAGAGGACAAAGGATACAATGTTGTTTTTAGTAAGGGAAAGGTTTTCCTTAGACACATCACCACGAGACAGGTGAAGAAGATCGGTTCACAAGTCAAAAACCTATATGCTCTTGAGGTTCAAGATGCATGCAAAGCCTTGAGGAGCAAGGAAAATGTTAGAAACTTGGTGGTTGAGAGGGAAAGTAAATTACCTCTCAACATGTAGCCCTAGAAGAAGTCTCAGACAATTGTGGAGGAGCCATAATTGGAGAAGTGAGTAGAGGGATCACATGCAGCCATACGTCTAGGTGTGAGGTGGGGTGATGTGAAGTGATAGTCTCATGAAGGCTGAAATTGGGTAGGGTCCATTGAGAGGTTTTATCTTATGGATCGTACCTTGAAATGAGATACCAAAGTACATAGTAGCTGGAGGAATTCATGGGATTGATGCAGTTAAAGATCAAAGTGACAGAGGCTAGAGCAATCAGATACTGAAGAGCACAAAGAAGGATTGACAACAGTATAGAAAGGCCGAGTCAGTAGAAGCACAAAGTTTTCAGTTGAAAAAGGCAATAGTAGTCAAAGACTTTGATGACAGATGCATCATATTGATTCAGGTTGGATGCTTTTTTGTTTCTGAAGTTGCTGGAGCAACAACACTTGAGAGAAGTGTTGCATGCACAACATTCCAAAGGTTCACGATCGGGATTGAGTTGAAAATAGCAATAAGAAATGATAAAAATAGAATCCATCATATTCCAATTTTAATTTTTCCTTGAATTAAAATCGTGAATTAAAATTCAAACTTAGTCTCACCTGCTGCTTGGAATTAATTAATTAATTAATTATGGATTAATTAGTTGGAGAAATTCAAGTTAGAAGTCTTTTTACAGTCATGCAACAATTATCCCTTAAATTAAGGAGATTATCCCTTAATTAAGGAGATAAGATTGAGTTATATTTGAGTTGTAATTAGTTAGCTCAGTTTACTGAGTTAAGTCCAGTTAAATTAGTTCCAAACTATTTGAGGAACTAATTGTGAGTTATCAATCAGTTGATGCATGCATGCACTCAACCAATGTACACCAGATAACTGAAGATTCCCTCATCAGAAACTCATGCATGTCTATTTTGAGAAAGTACCAGTTGAGATAAATGTCAAGGACACGTTACTATTAGTTCCATGTGATTTCCTATAAAAGAAACTCATCCATGTAGTCAAGGGAAGGTTCCTTGAGGATTGCATAGTTCTGACAGTATGTTAGAGCAGTGTGGGAGACCAGTGTTACATTGGGTGAAGGAGATCAACCCAGAGGTAACTATGCAAGGAAATAGGGGCTTGGAGGGCAGAGGAGAAGGCTTGTGAGAAGCCAAGTTTTTTTGTGAGAATTCGGGAGGATTGTACTAAGAGCTAGCTAGCCGTGAGAGCTAAAGCTTTGTATAATTATGATGTATTTCCAGCTTGTACGATAATACAAATAGTGGGGATTTTAGTTGATGCTTTCCGTAAGTATTTTCTATGTTTCATGTGTATTGATTCTTGTTCTTCTGGTTATATGTGTTCAACTCTGATTCAACTCGATCTTTAAGCTTCCGCAAGTTTTATAGTAGAAATAGATTATAGTATTTTGCTTCAGTATATTGCATTATCAAGTTAATCTACAGTCAAATTTTCCACATAGATCTCAAAGGTAGATTTGTAGAGAACTTGAAAGAAATTCTACACCAACACTCATAAATTTATCCATAAGAGAGTCGCAGAAGTTGTTCATGACTTTGTATGAGCAATATCTAATTTCCAAGTCATTTTGGCTTATGGGTAGACCATTGAATATGAATGCCACTATGAAAATACTAAGCTTCATATGGGAGATTACCACCTAAAGACCCACATGTTTTCCATTGAAATGGGTGGTTGCGACATTGTCCTAGGTGTTGAATGGCTTCACACACTGGGCCCTATCACAATTGATTTCTAGGAGTTATATATGAGCTTTAAGCAGAACAACCAAATTCATACATTAAGGTGACTCCATGCAGGTGCTTATACTATCATCATCTCATATCAAATGGAGAAGATTTTAAAAAAGGGCCATCATAAAGTAGTCTCCCAATTTAATGTCATCCAAGCCATTGAATCCAATACTCATATTCATCCCGAGATACAACAAGTATTATATCACCACCAGTAGGTCTTTGACAAACCTAAAGAGCTTCCTCCCTCTAGGGGTGAATGTGACCATAACATCTCTTTGGTCCCAGGTGCCAAGCCACCTAATGTCCACCCATATTGATATCGTTCAGACAAGAAGAATGAAATTGAAAAAACCATCAAGGAACTCCTCGAAGTCGGTGTTATATATCCCATCATCAACCCTTACTCATCTCCAATGGTCATGGTTCTAAAGAAATATGGAGAATGGCACATATGTTCGAACTTTCGGACCCTTAACAAGCTCACTATCAAGGACAAATTTCCTATTTCGGTTGTTGATGATCTTCTTGATGAACTACATGGTGCTAAATTATTTACCTAGTTGGACCTCCACTTGGGCTATCACCAAATACACATGAAGGATGTAGGCATTCCCAAGACTTCCTTCTAAACTCATGAAGGCCATTATGAATACCTCATTGTGCCATTTGGTCTCTGTAATGCTCCATCTAGTTTTTAAAGCCTCATGAATCACCTTCTGAAACCATATCTCTGAAAAATTTTCCATGTCTTCTTCAATGACATTCTCATCTACAACATAATCCAAGACAAACATCTTCAGCACGTAGACCAGATATTGCAACTACTCTACGATCACAATTTATTTGTCAAATTATCTAGGTTCTCTTATGGCATGGAAGAAGTCAAGTATTTGGGACACATTGTGGATCATGAAGGAGTGAGGGTTGATCCGAAAAAGATTCCGGGAATGCAAGATTGGCCCCAACCAAAAACCTCGAAGAGTTTGATGGGATTCTTAGGTCTCACTAGCTACTAGCACAACTTTTTCCATAATTATGGATGCGTTTCTAGACCCCTCGCTAATATTCTCAAGAAAAAACCATTTCTACGGATTAAATCAATTAAACAGGCCTTCTTAGCTCTCAAATAGGCCATGTTCTCCACTCGTGTATTGGCCCTGCTCGACTTCACCAAATATTTTGGGATTGAATGCGATGCTTCAGGTATAGGTATTGGCATTGTATTAATATAGGAAGGAAGACCATTTCCTTTCACCAGTCAATAACTCAGTGGCAAACATCTGAGTTAATCTGATTATGAGAAAGAAATGATGTCCATCTTACATGCATTAGACACCTGGTGGACATACTTATTGGGGCGAAGTTTCCAAATCTGCATGGACCATCACAAGCTAAAATATTTTCTAGAGTAGCATCTATCATCACCGCAGCAAAATAAATGGCTCACCAAAATGCTAGGATATGATTATGAGATAATTTACAGCAAGGGGAGTGTCAATGTAGTGGTTGATGCTTTATCACACCAATTTGAGGATGAGGGCACCCTTCTATCAATCTCTCTACCCATACCAGATTGGATTGAAGAGGCCCATAAGGAATGGTTCTCCCACACCTCTCTTTCCAAGTTCATTAATAACTTAAGAGAAGATACTAATTCATCAACATACTACTCTTGGAAGGATGAGATTCTTCGCTACAAGGATTGAGTAGTTCTATCTTCAACCTCCACCCACAAAAATCACATCTTGAATGAGTTGTACTCATCTCCAATTGTAGGACATTCAGGCTTTCAAAAGACTTATTGCTATGCACATCATTCTTTCTTTTGTACTGGCATGAAAAATGGCATTCTTACTTTTGTAGATGAATGTGATGTGTGCCAACACAACAAAGGGGAAACAATTAAGTTATTGAGAACCTTACGACCATTTCCACTCCCTGCTTTTGTATGGACATATGTTTCCATGGATTTCATCATTGATCTCCCAAAGGCATGCAACAAATCAGTCATCATGGCAGTTGTTGATAGAGATTCTAAATATGCTCATCTTTGCGCTCTACCACACCCATAACCCCCCCTTTGTTGGCTCAATTTTTCTTGGACCATATCTTCAAACTGCATGGCGTGCTGACCTCCATTGTGTCTTATTGCAATCCCACTTCCACCAAAAAAAAAAATTAGGAACGTTTCAAGCTACAGGGCACACAACTCCAACTAAGCATCGCATGTCATCTCCAGACCGATGGTCAAATAGAAGCAGTCAACAAATGTTTGGAGGCCTATCTTATGTGCTTCACTTTAGAAAATCAGCATCAATGGTTACAATTGCTACCTTTAGCTGAATGGTGGTATAATACTAACTATAATGAAGCCACCAAGATGACTCCATATGAGGCAGTGTATGACCAACTCCCACCTTCACCTATTTCTTATATCCTTGGATGTTATAAAGTACATGAAGTTGATCAACTCTACAAAACCATGCCACCATGATTTCTCATCTCAAAGATAATATACATCAAGCTTAGAACCGAATAAAGCAACAGGCTGATCAAAATCATTCTGAGTGCTCATTTCAAGAAGGGTGTTAGATATTCCTGTGACTCCAACCATATAAGAAAACATATCTCAAAGGAAAGGGCTGCCAAAAAATAGCATCAAAATTCTATGGGCCTTATTAGATACTTTAGTGCATAGGATAAATCACCTACAAATTGGCCTTACCACCTACTTCAAAAATCTATCTAGTCTTCCATGTATCATGCCTCAAGAAAGTGGTGGGGAACAATTGTAGAGTTCAAACAACTCGACATGAATTGGATGAGGAAGGGTTACTTTGGCTCCGACTAAAAAGGGATCTCGATAATCTTGAAAGACATCTCCACATTTGCACAATCAAGGAAGTCCTCATCAAGTGGAAAGGCACCTCTCAAGAAGATGCAACCTGGGAACCACCCACTATTCTTCAACATTTTCCATAGCTTCAGCCTTGGGGACAAGGATTCTTTTAATGGGGGAGGGCATGTTAGGGTCTAATCCTAACCCCTTTATTTATGTAATAATCCCAATGGGCTAAGTCAGATTCATATTTAGTTAGAGAGTCAATAAGGCTCTCATTAATCATTGTAAGTGGTTTACTTGCATTAGAGGAAAGGGACCACAATTAGTTGTAAATGGGCCATAGTTAATAAATAAAGTGATTAACTCATGTTATTCCACTAGTAGTTAGGGTTTTGGATGTCATTTAGCTATAAATAGTCTTTGTTGGTAAGGAAAATATCATTGAGTCTTATTGTAATTGAGATCTTCTCTGTTGAAGGTTTCCCCCTCAAAGAGGCAAGTGAACATTGAATTTGTTTCCAAATAATAAAATAACTTGCATTTTTTCTTATTTCATTTGATAATTCTATGGTTTGGGCTATTTTTCTTCATATTTCTGGTATTTTGGATTTCTCGCAGGTCAAGGGTATAACACTCTTTTATTTTCTTGCACTTATAGAATTTTTAATTATGTCACATTCTTTTCAAGCATCTTCTTGAGTTCCATAGACACATTTAAGCAACAATAAACATCACTTCATTTACCATTAGTGACAAAAATTAGCTGCTCCATCACTCTTGTTAAGGACCCAACAAGCTAAACACTATAATCTACATTACAGATGTCTTCTAGGACCACCCAATTTTCCCACATTTTTCCATCTCTTTCCTTTTGATTTTGGAGGTGCAATAACAAATATTAATACATCAATAAGAAAATATCACAATTTGATTGCTCAAAAAATATCATGATTTATTTTCTCAAGGTTTTTCATTAATATTATGGGCCGTGGCCAACACCAGTAAATTCAATATTAATGTTTTTAACCTTTTATGTCTCTTTAAAATATGACTCAACTCCAGGTATATTTTCTAACATTTATAGAGTGACAAAAAAAAAAATTAGAGAAAAATGTGACTTTCCAGAGTTGAATCAAGAAGTTATAGAGTTAGATTTAAACAAATTACAAAAAAATTCAAACTTACCTCAAACATGAAACTTGAAAATTGAGACCTCCTCAAACTTATATGTTGGAACTTGGAAGTTTCATATTGTAGGGTATTAAAACTTAAATTCATTGCTCACAAGATACAATGGGAGTTGTGTGGGGTCAAACCCACCCACATTATACAATTTTATGCCTTTTCAAGTTATAGGACTCAATATTACAAGCAATGGTGGCCCATTAGGAATGCCATAGTTAAGGTTTATAAATTTCAAAGAAACAACAACAACTCATATTTCAATAAGGACGATAGTGATGCTTGAGTTGAGATAAATTTACAATAGTACCATGCTACTAGCAGTTGTTAGATGTAGTGAGCCTCAAACAAGTGTAAATAAGAAGCCACATATGGAGTGCATGTTTACTGTACAATATATATAGTGTTTAATGAGGAAAATGATAGATGGAGCAAGGATATATGTATACAATACTAACTATACACTATACAAGAGGTGCCACAGCTTAAGTGGAAAATGGATGCTAGAGCTTAGAGAGCTTATAGACTTATAGATTAACGATTGGAAATGTATGTGAGAGGGAAACATGAGAGAATGTGTGGCATGAAGTCAAAATATGATGTAAACAACCAAGATGGAGCCAAAACATAGATGTTTGCTTCATTTTTTATTTTTTTTAATAAAATGAACCCTAAATCAAACTTGTTACTAAACCTAAAACAAAAAATTGTTTATGTTTTCCTTGGATTCAAATTTGACTTGAGGTTTGAATTTTTTTAGATTTGTTACTAGGTTCAATGAACCTAAACGAACCTACATTTTTTTTTGGGTTTGTTGAATTCCAAACCTAAAGGTTTAGGTTTGGATAACTTGATGAATTAGAATATATCTAGAACCTTAAGTGATGCTTAAGGTGATGTAGTTTTTATACAATAATTTACTCTTCCAAATATTAAATAGTGTGATATTGTGACATGATTCCTATCTTTTGTGGGGTAAATTCTATTAATTGAAAAATAGGGGATTGCATAGCAATGTGCAAAAATCATTTTGGTTGCTCACTAGGGAGACTGGACCAAATCCAAAAGTATGCTCTCCTCAAGGAGATGAGAGCTATCTAAAAACTAAAATTTACAAAAGTAAACAAACTACTACTAATAGTCGGGCTAGAGTGGCCAATTACAAAATAAAATACATTTTCTATGTCACACATCTAAACCCTCAGGAGCACATGTTGGCGGGTATGAATTAGATCTTGCTACTAGGAGGGGAGCTATTAGGTACCATGTTGTGGGTTGTATACAAAGGTGGTGCTATATCTGCTCCACTCTTTTGACCATAATGTTGGGATGCTTGTGCATGTGCTCAAGGGAGTGGAGGATATCCATACAAATTCATGGAAATCAATAATAGTTTTACAAATAAGAAATTTCATTTTCCAATAGATATTGATAACTTTCATATACTAATTGCATCTCCAGGTCATATGTCCGATATCTAGGACCCAATCAACCCAATCCATTAGAATTTATATGTTTGAAAGGGAGGACCAGTGAGAAGAGTTGTCCTCCTCCATATTGGCGAGCTCTTCCTAAATATGGGTAGGAGTGAGTTCATGAAACCAAGAGCCAGATCCATGAATCCTATGGTTCATGTGAGTGTGTCCCTAGTAGACTCACTCATGATAAGAGGAATCCCCTCCATGGACCCATTCTTGTTGACATGGCATGAGGAAGCAATCTATCTAGGGACCAATAGAAGGATGATACTAACACAAGAAGGACTAGCCCAATTACTTAATAACACAATGCCTAAATACGAGATAGAAATTGACCAAAACATTAACTAGTGCAGTGTCCTAATTACCTAGAGCTTGCAGACCCACCATCTTCCACTGAATTTCTTGAGAACCCTTATTAGCCCAACTCCTAAAGAGTTCTCTTGAAAATAGAATAATCACAAAAACACCATAAATAGAAAATAATAAAACCAACTTCTTGAACCAGAATCTAAAAGAGAGACCCAAAATAGTGCTTGGCCTATCGATTCACTAGGCCTCTTTGCACCACTTAGACTTTAGATCAACAAAATTTCAATACGAGAAGCATACAAGAGCTTGAAAACCAAATTTAAATGGAGAGAAACATGATATTACCTTATCAAACCAAGCAATCAGTAGAGGAAGAAGCCTTCCAGGTTTTAGTCATTTTAGTAAAACACCAAAATAAGGATTTTGTAGAGCATAAACACTATGTAAATACAACAGTGAAAATAACCTTATGGGAAAATACTTGAAAAATATAAACTAGCACTAGACTCGATCACCCACCAAACCTATGTGCACAAGTAAGGAATCAAATTTTCTACCCAAAACCTCTGCACTTCTTGGAAAGGTATAATTCTCCAAGGTCCCTACAAAGTTACACATGCACTGATATAAAGAATTCCTTTCAACCACAAATCCTTCCCAGGAAATAGGGGGTGAGGCCCAGATAGGGTAGAGCATAATAACACTTGCACTAGAAATTCGGAAGTAGATAAAAGCTGACATTACAACCACCTAGACCCTGAAGACTCTCTGCAATTCATCTCAACTACTCTGAGAGCTTGAAAAAGGAATATATGAATGGATCAATCTTCATCCTTTAAGAAACACCCTTCCTGGAGACCTACTCATGCATTCCCCCCTCTAAGCCTAAGAAATTTTAACAAAATCACCATGGGAGTGACAAGCTCCATTCCCTCAAGTGATTACTTTGTCCTGAGCATCATTATATTTCTTAGAATCAATGTCGTGTTACCATTCCCTCCTTCACTAGCGTCACATGGGGCGATGGCAACCCACACCCTTTCTTCACAAGCACGTGTCACCACATTCGAGGGTGACATGATTCTTATTCACTGAAAAAACATCAACTCATGATTTCCATGACTCATTCTTATGTCGAATGAGTCATGGAAAAATGAGATGACCATGCCATTTTTTTAATTTGTTGCCATGTTTTTATTTTATTCATAATGATGATTCAAATGAATTTGATCCCTTTTATTTGAGAGAGTTACTTTGTTACAAATCATTTCATAACATTCCCATAGATATAAGTCCTCCAAGTGGAATAATTATTCTTTATCTCTCAATATGGTATTAAAGTCACCACCCATTATGCAATTGGGATTCCATGCATGGATGGAGTTGAGAGAGTCCCATAACTCAGTTTTCTCTATACAACATTCGGCCATAAATGTTTATGACTGGAATATTCTCCCTCGTGTGTTTTCTTTCAAGAATTTCTACTATCTAGAAATGTGTTTTCAAACTATCTATTAATTGGAAATGAATATTAGACTAGTAGATACCCAAACCTCATGAAGAACCACATGATCCTTGCGCTAATCTTGTGATTTGTCTCCAAAAAATTTGTGCTACTTTACTCATTTCCTTTTATTTTAGCTTAGTCTCTTGGAGCAATAAAATCCATGGATTCTCCTATTTCATTAGATCTCTAATTGCCTGGGTTCTTTTCGAGTTTCCCAACCCCTTATGTTCCAGGACAAAACTATCATTTGTTTGGGGGCGTTTTGAGAAGAACCTCCCATTTTATCTATGTTTTTGATGCTTTTGAGCCTTTCATATTTAGAATTTTAGAGATTATTGATTGATTCCCCAATTTTTTACTTTGTTCCACTTCTCTCTCTCAAATTGCTTTCTTGGGAGGTCGCCTTGTGTTCTTTTGGGTATTTTCAGTTTTGTGATTGTTACTGTTGTATGGCATTTTATGATTTTGAGACATATTTCTAATGGTTACCCTAGTAGGTGATGTGTTCCCAAATGCATTTTCCTATTGAGGGGTGGAGATCGTTGGTTGAGTTATCACTTGGATCATAATCGAGCTCGGTGGATTTGCTCCTAGATTTTGATATCCTTCTTCCTCTTTTATTTCTCCTTCTTCAAAACCTTCTATCATTTCTTCCTCATGTGAATCTCCCTCTTCTTGCTCCAAATTTTTCAGATCTTTTTCGTTTTGGGGGGGAGGGGGGGCTTGTATGGCATTAAATATATATTTTTTGAGTTGGAGGATTTTTCTTCCCTTGATTTTCCATGTTTGTTGATTACTTATATTATCTTTGTTTCTATTACCCCTCTTTTCTGTGTCTGCCATTGGCCCTCCTATTCCACTGCTGGGTCAGAATCCTTACTTGGCGTCTTCTCACAATCCTTAGAAAAATGGCCATATTGATGGCAGTAGTAACATTTAAAGGGGATTTGTTCACATTCTAGGGTTTGAAAATGGGTCCATCAACCTAGCATGAGATTTATCTCTTAAGGAAATCCCTTTTCTAGATTTACTTCTATGCATACCTTAACACATGCAAATTGTGACCCTTTAGGTTCCGCTCGATCTAAGTATCACCCTACCTCGTTCCCAATAACTCTAAAGTAGTCATCACTCTAGTAGAACATAGGGAACTGAGGTAATTTTACCTATAAAAGAATATCCATTTTTTTGGGAATAGGTCACATGGTCTCCTGGGAATTCACCACTCTTCCCTTCTAACTTTGGAATATCCAAGGGAATTTTAGTTGGGACCAGGCGCTAAGTCAAATTATACCTAATTGGATCATTCATCAATTTATTGAAGTCTAGCAAATTAAGCGTGGTTAGAAAAGGAAGTTGTGGGGGACCTTGGGAATTCCATCTAGAGTGGGCGAGGTTCCCAAAGGTCTAAAAAGAATGACCTGGAGTTTGAAAGGCACCAGGTTGCCCGAAGTAACTCGTAGAGCCTGTCGAACCAAAAGGTAGTTCTTTGGGACCAGCAAAATTTGGAGTTTGACCAACTCCTGCTGAAAATCCTCCATAACTGGTGAAGTTACCCTCAATGAAGTATTGAAAGGAGCTAACACCCACTGATAAGGATTCCATGCATTAGCAAAGGGTGGAAAACTTTGAAACAAATTAACCGAGGAATATGTCACATTCCCTTGTTGGTCAAAAAATTGATTCCCAACTCCTATCCCATTAATTGCAGGGTTTGTCCAACTCAGGAAGGGGTTACTACCTTGGCTTGTAAAAAGAAAAGTCACTGACCCTACTATCATATTGGAATGTGGTATATGACCACTTCCAAATGGGAAAATTTGAAAATAAGCTAATGCACTCATCATGTATGTAGAGGCAGTCGATGGTATGTTCAAAGGAACTGAAGGAATCCCTTGAGATGGCATTCCAAAAGGGAAAAATCCAAAACTGGATGCAGTAGCTTGAGAACTTCCACTCATTGACAGAAAGGAAGTAGACCCACATATAGTCATGCTGGGAGTAATAGAAGGGATGGAAATAGTTCCTCCCCCTTGTATAGATATGGGAGTCTGCATGCTCGTAACACTCGTCATATATGCTATGCTTCTAGCAGTGGTCATCGAAGGAATAGATGTATGTAAACTTGGAATCAAAGGCCTATGAGTCAAAGTTCCAACGTACAAAAAAACGTCTAGATGATCAGGAGGAAGAGGAGAATTTGGAGCTGCAACCAACTCTAAAAGCTCTTCAACTTCAATATTATCTTCTCACTGGAAGAGTACTCGAGAAAGAATTGGTGTGTACCTTCCTAACTCTGTATTGGTGTTAGGTCTATATTGTGAACTAATTCCCCCAAGGGGAGGATCAATCTCTGATGCACCTACTGCCACTGGTTGAAAACCACTGGCAGAATCGCTCCTACGCCTTCTAGCAAAAGACTCCAGACTCATAGGTGATATCCCACAAAGTCTCCTAAACCGTCGAGATGGTTGGTCAACCACTTTGAATTATTTAAAAGATCTACTTAAAGACTCAAAAAATTATAAAGCTAGGCTGACTAGGAGCAAAGAACACTCACTAAAATGTCCCTAAAGATATCAACAATCAAACAACTCTCAAGTATTTTCACTTCAAGTGATTAGGACTGGACACCAAAATACTAGAAAGTTAATAAAAAGGTCCTTTCAAAAATACACTGGGTAATTATGCCCCAGGCCTACTAGCGAAGGTATCAGAGGTATTTGAGCTGACCTCTAGGCAACAACCTTTGCCAGTGCAAGCACCCAAGCTTCACAAGGGTGCCCTCCAAAAGTATTATTGAACGTGATACAATGTCAACCTCAGGTGCCACAGGATTCCCCTCCATAGCCACCTATGTGGTCCCTAGGACAGGCAGCTATGGTCACCAACTCGTATCATAAGCTAGGTGGAATAGTCGTGAGGTAGGATCCGACAGGTAAGAGAGGGGGTATCTCTCGTCCTTATCTTCACTAACTCTCATTATTTACTCCTAGTTATAGAGCCTTCTTGGTCTGCCTAACGCTATTATATTTTTCTCATTAATCGAACTTCTATTTTTTGTAATTTAGATCAGCATTGAAGAGTTAACTCTCCTCTCGCCTAATGCAAGGCCCTATTAAACCTAAACTTGTTCTTGTATAATAAAACATTTCTATTTTAATTTAATTAAGAGCTTGATTTTAAAGGTTGTTCTTTTAAGTCAAGGGTATAGATGGAAGTGAAACCAATGGTGTTTGTATGACGCAAAAGAAATCAATGAAAAACTAACTACATGAATGCAATAATTTGTTCTTCAATGAAAAGAGATCTCTATGTGGGTTCTGTGAAACTTCTATAAAGCAAAATACTTTTTATTTTCTTTTCTTGAAACACCCTTCACACACCCAAAAACTAAAAAGACTACGAATGCTTTAACAATGCAAACTACCCTAATGCAAGATACACTGAATATGAAAACCTAAATCACACTAAAAATGCGAAAACAATTGTTTATAACTATTAATTATCCAACTCAAGTATTGAAGAGGATACAAATTTTGAACACAAAATTCTCTCCAAACAAGAAGGACAAATCGTAAAAGATCGCAATTCACTTTCAAAAACCAAAAGAAACCAAAATTGATCTTGGCAAAAGAAAACAAAAACAATGTTTTTGAGATCTTTTCCTTTTCAAGAAACAACCAAAACAATTTTTTGAAATCACTCAAAATGCTACTAAAACTCAAAGATTGAAAAAAGAGCACAAGAAGTCTTTGCAAGTTACAAACTCAAAAATGAAAGAAAACTTTAGCAGAAAGGCTTCAACTTGTACTAAATGACCCAAACAGCAGCAAAGAGCTTGACAAACTAACCAAGAAGCCAAGAAAGAATTACTTTCAAATTATTCAAAAAGACTTTCAAAAAGAAAGAAAAGCTATAAGGCCACAAAATGAAGGAAAGCAAAGCAAGTAAATCAAAAATCGAGCTTGACACTGAGATTGAAAAAAATCTCCTATTTTGGAGGACCAGAACAATCAAGAAATTCTAAACGAAGTCTTGTGTGCCAAAACACCAATTACAAACTCGCTCAGAAAGCAAACCTAGGCCAAATCTTTTCAATGAGGAAGAGATTTCAAAACAGTAAGCTTGCAGAATAATGAAATTCTTCAGACAAAAATTGACCACATAGAGACTAAACAGATTGGGAAAAAAATCTTTTTGGGTAGAGAGATTTGAAAAAAGAATGCAAAAATTGGTATACGCAACTGCGTTCAAGCACAGAGGCATGTACACACAATTCTGATATAGGAAACTCATGTATACGGGGGTTCACTTCACATAAACAAGCATGCGTATGCTACTATAAACAGAGTAAAAGGCATATACAAAGCTTGAAAAGTAAAAAACAAAGTTTGATAAAAAAGATCAGACTTAAGGTCTGAGACTCTAGTAGACCAAATAAGACTGTAATAGCAAGCAAACCAAAGACTGAGCCCTGATTGACACTGAACAACCCAAACTAAGAATAACAAGATTGTTATCCCTAGTGGAGTCGCCATTCTGTTTCGGTAATAGGTACCTTACGGCTTTCAGTTAGAACCCCAACAAAGCATAAGAAAACTACAACAAGAAACATTGTTGGGCATGGAATCGCCCCACAACATGTTTTGGGGCTCAAAGTCCAAGTTTTAGTCAAATATGTTGTAAGATTCTGCAAATTGCAAGTGCGGAGTGCAAAATGTACATTGAGTCATAGGGTTGTTTGGCTTAAGTTTTGTACTGTAACGTAGTGTCTTGTCAGCCTACCCATGGTCCGCGGACCATGGGATTGTATAAATAAAGTGATACTCTAAGTTGTAAAGATAATTAGAGATAGATGAGCATGGATGAAGTCTAGAAGATAGCGGATAGAGAATAAGTCTAAGTCTCTTGGGTCATAGTAGTAGGAAGAGGCTCTACAGCTGAGTGTACAGAAGCCTAGTAGATTCTGTAGCCGAGTGCGTGAACCCCTGCAGCTGTGTGCATAGGGTGAAGTTGTTTCTATAACCCAAGAAGAAGAATAATAAACAGAAATTTGATTCCAAATACTATGTATCTATTTCTGCATGATTTTCTATGCATTTATACTATTTTGTTTATCACGCACACTTATATGAATACTGAACACTGTAAAGTATAATTGAGCTCATACGTATAAGTTAAGTAATCAGATAATATCAGGTTAATATTAAGGAACTTGAGTAATAACACAGATTGCACATCGAATAGGGCTGCATGAAGGCAACATTGTAGGCTACAAGGTATTGATAAGTGTGCGTAGCAATGTTCAAACTGCGGACCATTGATAAACTATCAGACATCTCTAGGGTGTGGAAACCTGGTTCTAGCACTCTCCCATACTACTTCGGGTGAGACCTCAGTCCGCACTATGCAGACTGTTGTTAAAAGGGCCAATAGTACAGAGATTTATTTGGATAAATCATATTTGAACCTGGGTCACGCCAATACAAGCCAACAAATGGTTCCATTGTTGGGACCGAGATCTGCATAAGGGATGTTTGATGTCGTGTCACTAGAATCCAACAAAGAAAGAAATTGAAGGGTGGTTGGATAAGAATATTCACGAGTTCACGGTGCAGGAAAACATGAATTTGCGAGTATCTAAGGAACAGTGGTTGGAGCGCTACTTATATATGGAAATCCCCGAAATTTTCTTTGCATCCTTTCCTTATGAGCTATATGAGTGGATCATGAAGCTAGCAGGCAGTCAGGGAAGGTGTAGTCTGGACAAACCAATCGTATGGAATTTGGAATTAGTGCGCAAGCTAGAAGTGTCAGTAGATAAGATTGCGCAAGCTATGGACCATTGGCTCGATCGAATTATAGGAGGATTTATCACTAAGTTCATGGTAGATACAACCATTAGCTACAGTGAGGTGGAACGACACTTCCTCAAGGGACCGCAAGGTAAGTATATTCAATATTTGAACACTTGGATTAAGATTCCATTGTGTGAAAAGAGGGTTATGCAAATAAATTAATGTTTGGGACTACACGAAGTGGGAATATCTACACAAGAAAAGGCAGCGAAGAATTAGAAACCAGTCCCTTAATTTCACCCTCACGGGAAAGCAAGGAAGAGCTCGCAAAAGTTTCTCTGAGAAGCATGGTCAGTCTGAGAAGGCAATGAATTTCATGCTTACCACCTCCACCTACACTGCCACCCATCTCACCCTCATCACCTCCATCTCCACCCACCCCACCTCCGCCACTGGCACAGTTTAGTATGGCGAGTGCCATCAAACTACCAGTATTCAGAGGAGTAGGAAACGAAGATTTGGACCAATTCTCATTCGTGGTAAGGGCGGTATGGGAAACACAAGGAGTCTTGGATGACAATATCAAGAAGGCTATGCTCGCAAGTGCATTGCAGGATTGTGCATTAACATCGTATATTAAGCATTCTAATGACCATTCGAATGCATGAATCACAGAAATACAAACCACATTGAATAGGGAATTTAGCAAGCCAAAGTCGGAGACACAATAAATTATTGGGTTTAAGGAGATCGTAATGCTCCTAGGTGAGACCCCCTGGGATTTGGACCAAAGACTGAAGAGTATGATTCGCGAAGCCAACATGACTTTGACAGATGGACAATACCATGCATGGTTTGTAGCATCACTAACACCACATTTAAGGATGACGTTGTCACAACAAAAGCTTTCCACCTAGGCCGAAGATTTGGAGATGGCAATGAGATTGCATGAGACCCCTATACAAGACCTTGGTTTGGGAGTCCCACAAATCCATGCTCAACTGCAAAATCTGTCTGGAGATGCAGAGTTTGAAACAGACAGTACACCTCGGCCAGAGGCGCGTGAGGAGGTATGGTGCATAAAATGCAAAGGCCAGGGGCATGAAAAGGACCACTGTCTAGTGTTCGCGAATTAGTTAGTGGGAGGAGGGATGATACCATTAAGACCTAAGGCATAAGTAGGACTAAGCATGACGCCTGCTCTATGGTGTGCGATCTGTCAAATAGGAGGAAAACACACTACTGATAATTGTCATCTATTGCATAAGTATACGCAGACATCCCAACAATTGTTTTGTAATTTCTGTAGGTCGGTAGGCCATGATGAATGCACCTGTAGAAGCTACAAACTAATGATGGATTGGAATCCTACCTATAGGGTACAGACTGAAATGCGAGCCCTCAACCCAAATATAGGAATGGCATGCACTAGAATTCAGGGGTGCGGACGAGGTCGAGGTGGAATGGGACCAGGAAGGGGTCGCGGACAACTACTTTGTTACAATTGCGGAGGGCCAGCGCATTATGCCCCTAATTATACAAATTCGACAAGGACATCATGTTTGTATTATACTTAGTTTGATCATGAGGTAGAAGACTACCCTACATTGATAGTGAGGCTACGTGAAAAATGAGTAATCCAAGGTCATCCAACTCAGAATTTGCAGATGATGAGGTTTGAGGCGCGAAGAAGACTTGAATGTAAACATGATGCTTAGGAGTGGCATGACCATTGGAAATGATACAGGTAAGAAGTTAGAAGAAAGTGCATGGGTTCGCAAGGCTCCTACAAAGGAACCGGAATTTGATTTAGAATGCACAAAGGAGACATTCATGGAAGCTAAGAAGAGCTTCATGGAGGCCTCAACTTCAGGTAGTAAGGATTTACTAGAACCATGGATGGATCTTTCAATGCTCACTACCTTTCTGGATACATGCATGAAACTGCTATGCGAAAGTAAGGCAGTAAAAGGACTACAGGAACTTATCACTAGGTGCATTTGGTTAGGAGAACCGCGTGCGGTCCGGAAACTTGGAAAGCATGCATTGTGCATAGGAAGGGAAATGAGGTTGGCTGTGCAATTGACGAGTATGAAATGGATCAATTAATCCTAGATCTCTGATCGGACATGAACGTATCGCCGAAACAAACATGGGAATGCATGGGTAGACTCGCGCTACAATGGTCTCCTATTCAGTTGAGAATGGTGAACCAACAAAAGATCTGGCCCATGGGAAGATTGCAAGGGGTAACGATGGGTATTTAAGGTGAAAGTGTGTAGGTGGATTTTGAAGTAATAGAGATTGTCGATGACAGCAATCCCCCTCTTGCACTACTAGGGATAGACTAGGCCACCGATATGAATGGAGTCATAAACCTGAAGGCACAAAATGATTTTTGAGAAAAAGTCACTACGCATAGTATTACCATTAGATCTAGCCCAAGGAGCGTGATACACTGAACTGGTGCGCAATGATGATAGTGATGATGATCTCGATTACATCTACAAGATAACTACACAAGAACAGGATTGGGTGAATCTGACTGCAGATGGAAGGATTTTGTGGGAGCACAAAAGCTCCTACACTTGGGATTCAGACGAAGAAGTAGAGCGCTGGTAGAATCAGCTGCACAAAGTAACAACTCTTAATTGCAACATGATGGTTATCTCATTGCGCTGCATGAAAACAAAGATAGGGGATCTGCCTACATATGATGGGTTGACAATGGTGGATGAATTCCTGAACAAATTTGAAAGTGCAGTACCAGAATAGCAGTGTTTTGATGCTTTGAAATGGGCACTGCTCGTGATGCTCACAAGATGGTGGGTACATATTAGAGAAGTCTTGAGGATTGGCACAAATGCAAGAGGATGATGTGCCTACGATTTGGAAAACCCTAGCTAAGGATGACAGCCAGTTACCAAGGGCAGAACAACTTGTGCGCCCACCTTTCCCGATGCGTATAGACATATAACATGCATCTCGCACAAGTGCACACCACTCCAAGAATAGAGAATCAGAACAAAAAGCAACCGCAGGAAAGGCGAAGCAGGCCAAGGACTATCCACAGAGAAGCATTTGACAGGGTGTGTAAAGTGCTCAATAGGATTCACCAGGTGAGATGCACTGACTGGGACCCGCACATACCAGTAGTTCAATGGGCCTATAGGACCATGTGAAAAACCTTAACCATGGAAACAATTCCAAGGTTGCGGAATACAGTAGGCACTGTAATTTTTGAAGAGAATCCAAAGAGGAATCCACACGTAATAGCACCTGCAGGTGTGACAGTGTGTAAAGCCTAGGATGAAGAAATCACATCGATACACAAAGTAGCACATGTAAGACTTCGAGAAGCCATTCGACAAGGGAACCTTAGACTTCGCAAAATCGAAAAAGACTGGGTACGACTAAGGAAGAAAAGGAGTTTGATGGATGCAGAGCTTAAGATGCTGAAAAACGAGATCAATCAAGCATGTCTTGTTGATAAACCAAGGATGGTAAGGCAAGGTGTGGATGATCATACCAATGAATACTATTGCCAAGAATTGATTAGTCTGTTGCCATGGCTAGGACCACATATCACCAAACACAAAAACTAGGGGAACGCGTTGCATACAGTAGAGTGCATGGTGCCGACTATCGCGAGGGAAATTAAGGATTTTCCGCAGACTATATTGGAAGGCAAGCTAGAGCCTTGCACAGGCGGTGCGACCACCTGACTAGCCATAGGAAGCACAATCTCAGTGCCCTAGCCAATTGAAAGGAAGTGCTGGACTATAAAAGAGTCTGCGTGGGAGGTGCGCGATAAGGGAGGTACGTGCAGAGTCAGCATGTCACAAGGTTCACACTCATGCATAGAGGGCTGCACTACCATGTGGGTAGGTTGGGAAGTGACCGTTGGTGTCACTGTTCATGATGGGATGTTTGGTTTGAGGCCAAATGGAGAAAGCGAAGTACATTTAAGACAACAGTTATGGGCAAGATTTCAGAAAATCTGCCGCCAAGAAAGCATTGATTGCCCAGAATTGGGGGGAACAGTAGAATTTGAATTCAGAAAGCACTATAAAACTCCAAGGGCTAGCCACAAGACAACACTTTATCACTTGAGACTTGAGTGGTTGAATAGAGCACAGAGTTTTGATCACCGAGTGATATGCAAGCCCCTAAGTTTGCAAAAGACCACATATAGTACATACATGATGAAGGATACCAGGGCAGGTTTGGGCTTTGAAGAAGGAACCGTCGGTGAGGCTGTGTTGACCCATATGGTACACGATGTTCCCAAAGATACTGGGGTTGTGCCAGAAATCCCAAAATCACCTCAGACGTCAAGACCGAAAAAAGATAAGTAGACAACGAGACCAATCTGCATGTCCCTGAGGAATTCGCGGTTCGATAAGCTATCAGTGGAGGAGAAGGGAAAGGCTATCACCATTGAGATAGATTGAGGAGGAGGACTTACAAGCTCTGATTGCTGAGGTGGAGGAAGAAGAAGATGTGGAGGTAGACATCCAATTGATGTGCTTTGCAGCAAAATTGCCCGAGTATGTCCCTCTGTGAAAGGGGAAAGCTAAGGTACCAAAGGATCTAGATACAATGAAGAGTGCACTCCAGACCCTACTCCTCCTCAATGGAATTACCTTTGAGGGTCCTCTACTATGACATGTGCCTACCCTAAAATTTGAAGACTAGGACCTTGCGGACAATGAGAATTTCCCACACTTAGATACAGAAATCCTAATGAAACAGAATACGGAGGGATCGGTGATCACATTACAATCATGAAAATAGTTGCGCAGTGTGGAGAAGGCTGGGTTGCTTCATCTACTATGAATACCACACTTTCACCGTGTGCCCATCACCATTTTTCGTCATCAGGCAGCTGCTTTGCCTGGTGCATGATGGGTACTTATCACTGGAGGAGCCTATTCCCATCATGGCATATCTCATCCACAAAAATTTTCGGCTTCCTTATAAGGGAAAGGACCCTGCGACGATAGCAAGCAAAAGCAACAATTTGGCTCTCACGTAAGCCATGAAGAAAAAATATAAGCTTGAGAAGAAAATTAGGGGTTACACCATCAACAATATCAAGGATAAAGGGGTGCACATAGCCACCCAACTCCTAGCCAGTAAAGTAATGAAAAAATGTCGCGGTAATGAACTACCAGCACTGGTAGTTGCATTGGCTGAACAATGTGTGGAAGGGGTCCAGTTCAACTGGTCTGAGTTCCTCTGCAAATAATTTTTGCTCAACTACAAGGAGGCCCAAGAGTAGGGTAAGACCTTCCACTACGCATCATTGCTCTTGTCCATATTGCTGGTAGGAGGAGAACTACCAGAGGACAGTCAGTTCCCGAGCATTGAGCGTGACATACCAAAGGCCGTGAAGTACGCTTCACTTTGGGCTACCAAGAATGCGAAGCGGATTCGCAATAGAAAGATTTTCTAGGTGCTCATGGAGGTGAGCATCTGGATGTGGATTAACAGGAGGCCACGCCTATCCCCCACAGCTCACAACAGTCTGCAGAGTTTCGCAGACTTCAAGGTGGATACGCACAATATTTACATCAGGGCACAAAAGGATCTAGTGCAGTAGTGGACAAAGCTCCCATTCGTAGCCACTAACGACGTGATATTTACATTGTTAGAGACATGGCCTCCCAAGTGGTGTGCCCTGGATTTGGCAGAATTGGAGAAGACATAATTGCAAAAAAGGAAGGAGGATTCCAAGCTACGCATCACCCTACTGGTCGAGAAAAGGCACAACGAAAAAGTGGCAGCTGAAGTCAAGGCAGCCCATGAAGTGGCACAGGCAGCCGCAGAGAAAAAGAAGGTCGTTGAAGCAGCAGTAGTAGGGTAGACAATAGAGGCCGCAAAAACGCAGGTAGAGGAGGGCCAGGAAGTGTCTACAGGATAGGAGGTAGAGGACAAAAACCTTGCAGAAGAGGGTACGGATCCAGGAACCACTTCGACCCAACTCAAACAGTCACGTGTCCTAGAAAGATTAGGTCCACAGAAAAAGGTCAAGGCCTTGAAGCTGGCCATAGACCTGATCACATTGACTAAAGGGGACCTCTACGATATCAGCGAGAAGGTTTGTGATGTCACCAAGGAAGCGCTCCAAAAAGTTATTACAGAGCAGTAGATTGTGTTGGGGTCCCTAAGGGCGTAGCTGCAGGAACTACAGATGCGGCCCCCACAGGAAGGAACATTGTCCACCTATGTCGCAGTAGGTGCATCGGCAGCAGAACAAATGCTATGCGCAAGGATGTCCAATACCATAGTGTTACCAGAAGGAGTGCTAGCAGCAACAAATGAGATCGACAAAACTACTGTTGGTAGGATCAAAGGACTTGGCCTCAATTTGGCTGCCCTTCCATGAGAAACACTCTACCAACTGCAATATGGAATAACAGTAGAACTCTGCGCTAGGGAGGGTCGCGCGATACAGGTTCAAAGTGAGAAAAAGATAAACATCAAAAGCTTAGCCTGTAGCATGATGAACTGGTATAATAGACTCAAGGGTTCGAACAGGTGGTAGACGACACTTGCAAAGGTGTCCCAGAGCTGGCCATCCCAGTAGATCTACCAGCAGTAGGGTGGATCCACAGGTTGGTGACCGACATCGATGAAGCCAAAGCAGAAATGACAAAGGTTCAGCTGGAGCTGAACCTTCAAATAGCGAGCTATGGTTGAAGGTGCAACATTCCACTCCCCCATAATTCAGAGAACAGCACACTAGCACTATCCAAACAGTGTTGGAAGAAATTGGATGTGTAGTACAATATTGTACCGGTATGTTGGAACAAGCATTTGTAGTCCTCACATCTTTGCAGGAGGATCCCAACATACAGAACTTGGAAACAGAGGCGCAGAACTTTAGGTGTAGTAGAACAGTGTTTGAGGAACTGTGTATACAGTAGTCATCACTCAATGGCTTGCAAAGATGTAGCGAGCTAAGGCACTCAAGGAGTAGGTAGAAGTGGCGCGACAGAAAGAGGCAGTTCTCAAAGCATGCGTCCAGCCATGGGTTGACAAGGCCTTCACCATCACGACAGATATCGAAGGCAAGCTTGAACATATGCAGGGGATGTATGTGCTAAGGTAGGGATTTGTTGTTGACACAGAGGATTTGGAAGAGCACATGAAGCAGGTCTAGAAAGCCGCAAAGCAGTGTGTTGTGGACCTCCAAGTAGTTTTGGACTAGTTGGAGGGACTTCATGCCAAGATCGCCGAGCCGACAAAGTGAATCGAGGGTGAGTCATGATGTTTGTGTTGGGGGCTTGTTGGGCATGGAATCCCCCCATAGCATGTTTTGGGGCTCAGTGTCCAAGTTTTGGTCAAATATGTTGTAAGACTCTGCGAATTGTGGGCATGGAGTGCAAAATGTACATTGAGGCATAGGGTTGTTCGGCCTAAGTTTTGTAATGTAACGTAATGTCATGTCGGCCTACCCATGGTTTACAGACCATGGGATTGTGTAAATAGAGTGAGGCTCTAAGTTGTAAAGATAATTAGAGATAGATGAGCATGGATGAAGTCTAAAAGATAGTTGATAGAGAGAAGTCTAAGTGTCTTGGGTCGTAGCAGTAGGAAGAAGCTCTGCAACTGAGTGCACAGAGGCCTAGTAGAGTCTGTAGATATGTGCACAGATCCTTGTAGCTGCATGCATAGGGTGAAGTTGAGTCTGTAACCCAAGAAGAAGAATAATAAAGAGAAGTTTTATTCTAAATACTATGTATCTATTTTTATATGATTTTTTATGCATTTATATTGTTTTGTTTATCACACACACTTAAATGAATACTAAACATTGTTAATTATAATTGGTCTCATGCAAATAAGTTAAGTAATAAGATAATATTAGGTTAATAGTAAGGAACTTGGGTAATAACATGGATCACGCCTCAAACAGGGTTATGTGAAGGTAGCATTGTAGGCTGCAAGGTATTGATAGGTGCACGTAGCAACGTGCACGCAGGATCAAATCACAGACCACCGATAAACCATCAGACATCTCCAGGGTATGGAAACCTGGTTCTAGCATCCTCCCATACTACTTCGGGTGAGACCTCAGTCCTTTCTCTGTGGACTATTGCTGAAAGGGACAGTAGTACCGAGATTTGTTTGTCTAAATCATCTTTGAACCTGGGTCAGGCCCATACAAGCCAACAAACACTCATACAACTCAGGAAAAATGCTTATATAAACAAACTACGTAAGGGTGACCGTACCTAGAATTCCTTCTTTCGAGTAGGTTCCACAGGGTTCAGACCCTCTGCAACTCCCGATGTTCTTCAAACCTAAAAATCATTGAATTGGAACATACATAGCAGTATAGAAGTAAAGCATATTCATGAAATTTGACTTTATATCATATAAGCAAATGATCAATCATACATCAAAAAAACATTCGTATATGAATTACAACATAATTTGATGCATAAACAAAGTTAATTTCGTAAACAAGACATTATTTATTTCATTATAGTAATATATAAATAACATGAAGAGAATTCACCTGAGTCTTCTTCTTCCGGCTCCAAGGACCGTCCTCTGAAATCGTTCTATCCCAGCCTTCAACAATATTCTTCCATAACCAACACCATGATATCTCAAGGAAGAGGGAGAATATTTATAATCAAGGAAACAAGGGTTTCCTAAAGCTTTGGGAAGTTCATGACGCACATGGATTCATCAGACTCAATCAGGAATAATCTCAGTATAATAACTCTATCTCTTCTCCTCCTTTAGGCCTTCCCATAGAGGTTTATTTATACTTCTCCCAATTATCTTTTTAGCTGAGAAATAGTTGGGCCATGTGAAATAGGAGGTAATCGATAGGTAAAACCCATGAACTCCACCCATAATCAAGGAAATTTAATTTTTTAAGTGTTTTAACACATATATGTGGGGTGGGTATTTACTAATCCGTGTGTACACACTTTTATCTCAGGGCAAAGTAGCATACAGGGAATAAAACACTATTTCTAATATATTTGTACCAAGTCTAGAAGGAGGGGTTGCCCTAGGCCATAAACCAAGTATCACAAATACCAAGGGTGGTAAATGGTGTTATAAGAGATGCCTCCAAATATATGAGGTCAAAAAGGGTACATGATAGCCGAAATGTATTAAGTGTATGGAAAGAATCTTGTCGAGACTGAGAAGGACTTAACCAAAATTCATCCTACCAAGCCATCAAAAGAGATTAGAAAGAAAATGTTGTCTAAGGTGGGCATACCCATTCTTAGAGAAAGTAAAGCATGTCCGCATATGAAGTACAAGCGGATCCAATATGTATACAAGTATAAAGAACTGAAAGTACATAATGGATCATCTGATCGTGATAAAAAAGATACATGTCTAAATATCACATAGAAGAAGATGGTCAATGATGTTGAAGGATGAAGCTGATCACTGATGTCAAAAATTGATCCCAATAGTACCAAATGAACATGATGGAAAAAAAATATACTACATTGCAACTCGGATGCCATCATATAAGATGTCGTTGTGAAGAACTGCAACATATACAGTGGATGGTGTCAACTAGCAGCAATAGGAGCAACTACCAAGTGAACCAAAACATGTTGATGCAACCCAAGGACTTCACCAATTTCCGCGATACATTTATACACAATGGGAATAAATGATCTGAGGTTGAGCACGTGAGAAATCGTTTGATTACCAATCATTGATGTATACCGTTAACAAATGCAAGACTACTCACTGATAATGAAAATGAAAGTCAAGGTAGAAAGTACAATCTAACAAGTGCGAATAAATGAGCTAAAGTTGAACACCTAGACGAATCTATCAGTCATAGGACAATGATGGTTTCCCACTGTCGATAGTGAAGTAATATGCCACTGATGACTGCAAACCCCAAGGTACTACCAAATGGACTCTAGATCTTTGTCCTAGAGCAAATGAGCTGTAGTCGATAGGAAAAGATCCATTAGAAGGAAGGTATTAAGGCATCCTTCATCAATCTAGCACGAGTGTAACTCGTAGGCCAAAAATGTGGAACGAATCAGACAAAGAAGATGTAGTAACCCGACCAAAGCACATTTCCAGTGTACACAAGATGTAGCTAGCGCATGATAGAAACCCTCTGAACCAATCAACAATGAAAGATAACACGGAGGTGAGGTATCCACCAATAGGGTCAAATAGAAACCAAGGCACTGCATGAATCCCAATGTGTGATAATGAAAGTTGATGTCGAACGCAAGGGAAACCACTCAGTCAAAGACCCATGATACTAATCAATGCTGAGCACAACGTGACCTATCAATAATGAAAATATGGCCAGTGTGCGGCACCAGGCCTGCCCTTAGAGCAATATGTCATCATTGATAAGGACAAGACACGCCAGCAAGAAGTCAATGAGACCTTCTCAAACTGGCATGAGCAAAGGACCAATATAACTGATGTGATGAAAAACATGGAACTAACGACCAGGGATGGCCGACTGAAAAATAGGTCAAGAGACATCGCAGAGAGGCCAACTCAGGCTTACTTCCCTTGAACAAAAGCACAACTCAATGATGACTATATGGCAGCATATGATTACTCTATATAAGTTCGTCATGCAGGAGGCATGAGCAAACTCTCCATATGATTGGAAGAGGTAACCAATCGGAGGAGTACTAACTCAATAACAAGGTTAAGGCGTACCTATGTCAAACTAAATCCCACCCAAAATGAAAGAGATACTTTCTTTTGAGTGCTTTGTTCAAGGGAAACACGACTGACTCTAGCTACCAACAAAATATGGAAATGTTGTCCCGTTCCCGCTCTTTTTGGAATATATAATTTTTTGTCTTTTTCTTCAAGCTGGAAAAAGAATAAAAGAATGCTATAGTATAGTGGAAAGAATGAGTGTCAGAGAAACAGATGATCTAGTTCCTGGGAGGGGAAAATTCCTATGCTCAATGCAGGGAGGCAAAACTAGTCAAGGGCACTCAAAGGGATGTTCATTCCATGAGTAAAAGGATGCATCAAGTTGTAGAAGCTAAGTGATTGCATGGTTGATTTTTGAGAAGGCATGGTCAAATAAGTGGCTTAAATACAAGTCCAAGTGAAGCTGACTCAAGGCCAAAAAGGTGCAAATAGTCAAAATGCAATGCAGCAGTACAACTCAATAAAAAGGAGCCTCTAGGGTATAAGGCTAGAAATCAGCACAGAAGAAAAGAGAATGTGTCTTCAATGCATAAGTCATGGCAGGACTGTTGGAAATAATACTGAGAGGGGGGGTGAATCAGTATTATTACATTAATAAAACATTTTCATTTCCATAATCAGATTCATATATGCTACTTCCACAACTACTTATGATTAAGTTAATTGATCTTCAATGAGTGCATTAGAACATTATCAACCATATTATTAGTTAACTGATGTAGTAACGTAGAATAGATCATCACACATAAGGCACACACATGAACACCATGATATAAGGTGGAAACCCAATGCGGGAGAAAACCACCTGCTGCAAGTCATCTCAATCTTCTTCTTAATAAGAAAATCCTTTTACAATATTTGTACTGGTGCAGTCTTATACCTGTACGGGAGCTACAACCCCCTTTGCTCTTGTACTAGCCGATCCATTTACTAGTACGCAGGCTGCTACCTGCTACAATGCTCCAAAGATTCCCCTTTGCTTTTGTACTAGCTTAAGTACTAGTACGTAGGCGCCGGCCTACAATTTTCTCTCCTCCAGGTACCACGTTTCATCAATTTTCATACTGGATACACTGAAGCACAACACATAATCTGAAAGGCCACGTTTCATCCAATTTTCATACTGGACCCAATAACCACATTGAAGCTCATAATCAAACAACCTTTTGAATCACCCAATCACTAGATCAATACATATACAATGAGAGTCATCAATCAGATCTAGTCTATCAGATCACATGAAGATGAGTCATTAAGAACATAATCAATCAATTCTCAGACTGTTGTTATCAGATCATAATACCAGAAACCAGACCCAGAACACAGCAAGGATAAACATGGACAGCTAACTTGATTTCAAGAGAAGTACGGAGCTTCATCCATGTAATGCCTGCATACAAGTACGCACTGTTCTTCTTTGTCGCCACTGACCTCTGCACCTGCGCCTTCGGTGGCGCCTCTATGGTGTCTCTTGTGGCACCTCCGCACTGCGCCTTCTGTGGTGCCTCTATGGCGTCTCCGCACTGCGCCTTCTATGGCGCCTTCGCACTGCGCCTTCTGTGGCGCCTCCGCACTGTGCCTTCTATGGCGCCTCTGTGGCGTCTTTTGTGGTGCCTCCGCACTTCCGCAGCTGCAGTGCTCGAGAGATCACCCTTCACAGATTCGCTTTCCACTTCACTTTCATATAGATCGAGCTTTTGAAATAATAACCCAATATTTCAGATC
>APFE031015974.1:0-11164 GCA_000404065.3 Pinus taeda | reverse complement strand
GGTTAACAAAGGTTGAATACGGTTTGTCCATGGTAAACCATTAATGTAATGACATTTGAATGTTACATGAACTTGTTACACTGATTAACATATGAAAGGTGGAAAATGACATCAATCAGCGTATATCAACCACATTTTCCAATGTGGTTATGCAAGTTGATGACTGACGTGTGTGGGGTAGATTTTTTGACCATGGTGGACAATGGTTGCAAATGGTTGATGCTTTTGATCATGGTTTACGAGGTTAACAAAGGTTGGATAAGGTTTGTCCATGGTAAACCATTAATGTAATGACATCTAAATGTTACATGAACTTAATAATGCTACATTAATGTTGACCATTGTTAAGTGAGGTTGAGGATGTTTGACCATTCTAACCATGGTTGATAATGGTTTCCCAGGTTGAGCATGGGTTGACTATCATTATCCAAGCTTGACTATGGTCAACTAGAGATGACCATGGTTCGTCATGGTTGATAATCATTGACCGTTGTTGACGATGCCTTTTGATGGCTAACTAAAGTTGATGGTCGACTATTGTCCACCATCATGAATTGTCAGCTATGGTTGATGATTGACAATGGTGACCATAGATATCTACAAACTACAATAGTTGATTATGGTCAGCCATAATAAGACATGGTGACCATAACTAACTATAATTACCTTATATAGTGAGCCTCCCCCTCCGCCTCCTAGTTATTATTATTATTTTTCAACTTTATTATTATTGTTTAGCTTTATTATACTTATTTAGAAACCCTAATTTATTAATACCATCGACAAACCTTATTCATGTTAATAAAACTAACATTAATATCAATAATATTAATAATAATATTATTGTTAATAATAATAATAATAATAATATAAGCCCATAATGCTTTGGATTGACATTGAATAGGTGCACTGTTAAGGCACTCCTTTCGATATGTCACTCTTTCAAATCCCCCTGGGTGCTTACCTACCAAATAATAATAATAATAATAATAATAATAATATAATCAACCTTAATATTAATATTAATACTCATCACCTTTATTAATATTACTATTTTTAATATTAAATATTACACCTTAATCACAAATCTTAATAGGGTTTCTGAATAAGGTTGGCCAACCCTGTAATATTGTTATTATTATAGGATTGACCAAGTTTCATCTTGTCAACTTTTAATAAATCCCAATCATAATATTAATATAATATAATAAGTAACCTTAAATTATTATAATATCACTTATTATAACTTTTATTAGAAACCTAATATATAATAACATAGATAAACTTATATGTTAATACAACCAATATTAATACTATTATATTAACTAATAATATATTGGTAATAATATAAGAATTGAATATAATAACTTAATATAATTATTACACACTTTTAATATTTACTTATTTTTTAATATAAAAATTTATACCTTAATCACAAATCTTAATACGGTTGGTGTTAGAATGTGGCCAACTCTAATTAATTTTAATTATAGATCACCAAGTTTATCTTCATCAATTAAAAATTATCAATCATTATAATAATAATAATAATATAAAAATATATTAGTGAATTATTAGATTATTCTTTTTATTAAGCTTTTTAATATTTAATACTATATAGTGTTACTAAATATTACATTAACTCTTAATAATAAATTCATGCTTAATATAATAACAATAATATTGTTAACTTTATAATTATTATTAGTAATATTTATTTTTAATTTTATTATCACTATTAATCATTTTTAAATCTTTATTGTGACTGACTAAGGTTGACTTTGGTAATTCATGTATAATATTTATTGGAAGATTTTAAATCTTGAGTGTGACCAACAAAGGTTGACCTTAATTGACTAAGGTTGACAATATTTGACTTTAGACAACCACAGTTGATTATAATTAAAACTCGTCAATTTTACTAATATTAATAATAATGTTATAATTTTTGTATTCAAGCTTTTGTGATCCATAAGGAATTAAGCAAAGTCTTTTGGTAGAAATCACCTAAGAGAATTTTTTTGCCAACATGTTTCGAACCAACAAGTGTGGTTCATCATCAGGACCTTCGAACTAACAAGAGTGGTTCATCATCAGGACCAGATAAGGTTTGCCAAGTTTTGACCATGGAAAACTATTGATATTAAATTTAAACATATAATAATAATAATAATATAGTCAACCATATTATTATTATTATTAGTCGACTTTCTTATAATTATTATTATTATTAAACATTCTTAAATCTTGATTGTGACCAACTAACGATGACTTTAGTTGACTAAGGTTGACAATGTTTGACTTTGGTCAATCACAATTGATTATAACTGAATATGGTTGAGTTACATTGACTTAGGACAACTATGAGTGAACAAAGTTGACTGTTATTCAATTTAGTAACCATACGGTTGACCAAGTTTGAACATTGTCAACTTTTTAAGCATTAACTATAAAGGTTGACTTTATTTGCCTAATGTTGTTCACTATGCTTGATTATTATTATGAAACAATAATATTAATAGGCGATTATGTTTGACTGGATTTTAATAGTCTTAATTGTCAACCATATTAAAAAGTAGTTGAACATAGTCAACCACATTATTAAATGTGCTTGACTAATTTTGTAATGTTGCATTGTGGCATTGGATAAAGTGCAATGTAATATAACATTGCAACAATGTTTGTTACATTACGATGCTTGATAGATTTTTTACCATTGTGACGTCACACGTTAAATTCTTAATATTGATCAATAATATTAATAGGCGATTATGTTTGACCGAAGTTGAAGAGTGTTGACTCTAAAACATTGTCGAACATAGTCAACCACATTATTAAATGTAGTTGACTAATTTTTGTAATTTCGCTTTGTGACATTGGGTAAATTGCAATGTAATGTAATATTACAACATGGGATAGATTTATGTATCATTCCGATGTCACAATATTATTATTAGTCAAACTTATTAATATTAATATTGTTATTCTTAAACATTTTTGAATGTTGATTATGACCAACCAAGGATAACCTTAGTTGATTAAGGTAGACAATATTTGATTTCAGTCAACCATCGTAAACTATAATTGAATATGGTTTAGTTATGTTGAATGAGGACAACTATGAGTGAATAAGGTTGACTATTGTTAAATATGGTAAATGTAGGATTGACCAAATTTTATCATTGTCAAATATTTAAACATCAACTAATAACATTAACTATGTTTGACAATGTATATTAGTGAATAATAATAATAAACGATTATGTCTAACTAAAAATGAATTAACTATAACTATCAAACATAATCAACCTCACTAATAAACCCATATATTTTAAACCATCTTAATATTCATATTTTTAAACATTCATAACATAGTTTAACCAGGGAGGAAAATGATTTACCAAATTCACCATGAATGAACATGGTTTTGTGAACATGGTTTTGTGATGATTGTAGCGGAAAGTAATGAATTTGACCAGCAATCCTCTCGAGGTGATGTTCTTGCAGAGCTGTAACAATGGATTTGTGTGCCCCGTTGTTTAGTATGGCAATAACATGACGTGTGCATTAAGCCTCTCTCTTTGCCATCTCAATGTCTATTATGCAAGAGTTGCAATTAGGCATACAAATTTATAAAGTAGAGGTAGGAATTGAGAATAAAGCTCGTGAAGATAGATCATAAAGAAGAGTTGCAATTAGGCATACAAATTTATAAAGTAGAGGTAGGAATTGAGAATAAAGCTCGTGAAGATAGATCATAAAGAAGTCTCCCGCTGACGCTTCATTATTCGTTTAACAAATGCAACAATAAAACTTAATTTTCAGCGAATGCGTTCGAGTTGGGATAATTAGATCGAACTGATCGGGGTGCGTTTAGGTTGACAGAACACTCGTGGAAATTCTGTATGTGGGACTAAACCTACCCGCTCTTTCAATAATGTTACTGGTGACGAGATCCCAAACACAACTAGAGCAAAAGTAATGTTAAAATGAGGTTTTAACACATGCTATTGATGACAAAAATATGAGATTCATGACAAAAGTATCGCACCTTCTCGAGCAAATGAAAAAGATTCATGGGAAATGACATACACTTATATTCTCTTGATAATGTGTGGGTTTGTCTCCGCAGAAAGGATAAAAGAGTGCCCCTTCGTTCTGAATGCGTTTGTCGGTTTTTGTTTGACAAGGACCTATTTGGTCGGACTCTTAGCTTATCAGCTCACATTTGAATCACAATTTAAACATAAAATTATTAGTCTACAATGGTTATAGTTTGGGATTTATTAAATTTCCAGATTTATTATAACTCTCTTTTTGTCAAGTTTTTAAGGGATCAAATATGTCAAGGTGTAAATCTCTTTTATAAGTGCAAAACTTGAAGGTAGGCTTACCTCTTTTCTGAGTGAAAAATTGAAGGTAGGCTTGCACTTCCAGAAATTTGATCCCTTTAGAAACTTGATAGATCACGGATTAAAATGGATCTAAGCTTGTTTAATTATTAATTTTATTTTTTAAGTCTAGTTTTTATTTTTATATAATTTTATTGAGTCAAAATCTTTCAATTAATAATTCTATGTTTTATTTTTATTTAATTTGACCAATTCAAAATGTTTAGTTAACATAATATAATTTGACATGATATCACCTCTTCCATACTAGAATAGAGATTGTCTCTTGGCCCAAAAATGTAATAAAATAATAGAGACACACACACACACACACATATATATATATATAGTGAAATGAGAGATGGATTTTGGGCATGTGGTATTGATGAGCCATGGTATTTGCCTATGTTATGGTATGGTTAATAATATTCATGATAAAGTGGGGCGAGTATCCATAGTTAAAATTCTTGTTAATTGTAAGTATTATTTTGATTGTGAAATGAGGGATGGTTTTTGCGCATGTGGCATGGATGAGCCATCGTATTGGCCCATGGTATGGTATGGTTAATAATATCCATGGTAAAGCGGCGGTGAATATCCATGGTTAAAAATATTCTTATAATATAAGTATTAATTTTTTTGTGTTTATTAATGAAATTTAGATATTGTTAAAAAATTATTATTTTAATTTATATGGTGAAATGGATCTTGATTTATAGCTACTATTTATATCTTATATATCTTCATATGATAGAGGTGTAGATATATTTCAAAAGTAATTATAACGTTTTTTCTTTTAAATTTAATAAAAAAATGTTATAAAATATTTTGAGTGTGAAATTAGAGATGGTTTTTGGGAATGTTATATTGATGAGCCATGGTATTGGACTCTGATATTGTAACAAATCCTATTTACAAGTTAACAATATCTATGGCTAAGTGGGCTAAATATCGTTAAACCTATTATTGTATTGTAAGTTTATGTGCTTATTAATTAAATTTGAATATGGTCACATAATCATTTTTCTATTTTATAAGGTAAAATAGATCTTAACTTATTGTTGCTATTTATACATTTTAATGGAATATGTATATTATGATTTCTTTTAGATCTAAAACGTTACTGTGATTTTATTAATAGAAAGAAAATTACAATGTAACAAATTTGAATTTTATTATTTTTATTATTTTTAACATTTTACAGACACTACAACATCTCCCTTGGGTTCTATATTAATTTTAACCAACATGCAAATGTTTACCAATTTACGTATTATAAATTGGACATATTAATATAACTTTAACCTTTTAAGCCCACTCGTAAAAAATTTTACAATCTTTTTTACATTACATCTACAAATTATCCCTATAATAAGTTGTAAAGCTCTTCTCAATTCAAATATATAAAAGAGAGTGTTCTACAATAACTGTATCGACCAACATTATAACATGACTTTTCAATAGGAAAGTAGGTTGCAATATGATGCACATGGCATAGATTATTTACAAGTGGAGAAGACAACCTGCTGGAAGTTATGTGAAAGGTGTTACCGAGTCAGTTTATTTATGCATATAAACAACAAATCATGCAGAAACACCCTCGATAACATAGTGAACCGCTATAATTGTGGAAACTTAGTTAAATGGATAGTACAATAAAGTGACCAATTAATAAAATGCAGAGAGTTCAACAAATATCAATTAGTATATTCTCTATATTTGGTAGTGAATAGTAATATGTTGCTACTCAATATTTCTATGCCATAAAGTGATGTCACGAGTGGAATGACAAGGGAAGTTGTGATGAAATAAGTTGTAACACCAAGTGACACACACTGACAACTGTTGTTATCAAGTTTTATTTACAACTGTTATTTTATTTTAGTTTATTCTAATTTGTTAAAACATTTAGGCTGAAAATCCAGAAGATAAGTTGTTAAACATTAATTAAAATATTCTAATTCAATTGAGAATGGAACTAGAAAATCAGTTATATGAATTGTTGAAGAAACAATTATAGACAGTTCTCTCACTCTCTTCCTTGGAAAAGGGAAATAGAGAGTATCTAGTGTGGGGTTGGAAAAGAAAAGGGAAAAAATGTACTGTGATTAATTTATTTCCCAAAGCTGAGCAAGTTAGCCAGTGGGAAGGAATTGAGATAATAGTTAAGGTACATGACTTGAGGCTAGATTAGTTTCTTGATGCCCAAGGTACCAAACTGTCTGTCCTTGAGAGAAGTGGAAGATCTCGGAGGGGGATTCTGGATGTAATTGCCAGATCCGAGGCTAGGTGGTGAGAACTTCTAAATCAAAGGAATACAGGCTTGAATCATACTCATTCAGATAGCCAGATAAGTACTTATTATTGTTTCAAAGCTATTTATTGTTAGGGGAGTATTTAATGTTTACTATCATGATAGAAATTTATATTAATCAATTGGTATGTTGTAATAGCATTTCTCTGTTATAGAAAGAAACATAAATGAAATCTTTAATAAGTTCTAATGCGAACAGAAAACACATAGTTACCAGAACATATATGAGAAAACAAATATTGCTACCTTTATGATGATAATGTTTATGGAAAGAATTCTAATTTACTCACAGAGGAATCATAGATCTAACAGTCAGTGATTTGAGACAGAGAGTTAACATTTGGGTCTAGACTTCTCATACCTAACAAGCCTTTAACTCATTTTTAAACAATTATATTGTATATCAAAACTATGTACCAAGAATATATTAATAGATTTTTAGAAATCACAACAACAATCGTTGAACATTTATAATGAGAAAATCATGTATATTGACGACCCCAATCATATATGGTGTGAGAATATGCATACCGTTGAAGGGTTAGGGTTATTGGCCTTGGTCAAGTTCTACAAGAACCCTCCAAGAGCCGAATACCCAGCCTCGTTAAAAGCTTCAAAACCCTTCAAAAACATAATAGAGACAACATTATAACAAGTTTGGCACATTTAGAATCATTCAAAATGGAAAAACACGATTTATTTCATTCAAATATTAAACGATTCTTGACAATTAAAAGATTAATCATGCTTGGCCTTTAAACAAAACTTAATCAATATGTATATAAAATAAAACTTCGTAGCAGTTTGGATCATGACAGCCAAATAAATTACAGTATATATATAAATGCAAATTCACTGTCCGGTTCCCATAGAATACTGGAGCTAAGCCAAAAATATAAGTCTAAACAGTGGTAAGACATAGACCGACCCTCTTTTTTAAAATAAAAAAGATAGCTAAAACCCTCGACCAGAGGTATTCCAGCCGCAACGCCTAATTCCATCATAATACAATTTCAAGCCCTCTCATCACAGGAGGAAGCTTTAAGAACTCAAAGAAAAAGGAGTTTCTTGGCCCAACCCACCTGGGGAAAAGACAACACAATAGTACTTAGAACGTCAAAGCCGAGAAGGTCATGACGCAAGGTTAAAATGATCAAAATAATTACATGTTCATGAGAACAAGGAAATAAGAACTAGTTCTAGTTTAAGAGACTCAGAATTAAAAACAAATGATAGGTAAAGACCCTTACCGGAGCTAAGACCTACACTCCTCAGGGCTACGACAAATTCCTATAGAATGCTTAAACCCTTAGCAAATATTTAGGAAAAAGAAATTCAACCTAACCAAGAATGGGTGAGATGTTATCATCCACCGACATGTGAAGTTGATTGCTCCATCTGGAGTCGCACCCATTTGACAGATGAAAACTTTTGGTATCAGGAACCCCTGCACAAGAGCGGAAATGAGAAAACCCCCATCTCATACGCATAGACAACAAGGAAAGGATGATTTTTGAAATACCCAAACAACAGTAAAGGCTTGCCATTACCTGGTGCTGAAGAATGCAGGCATGGCAGGATAGGAATGACAGACATGGAACCAGGATTAACCTTCTAGCAACAGGACCATAGAGTAGAATCATGAACAAATGAATGTTTCCTCGTAGCTAGAAGGCCTTAACTCTATCTGTCAACCTCAATCAACCAAGACTGTGGATCAAATGGGATCCAATGACGAAGATCATGCCAAATGCATAGTCTCCAAACTCCTCTGAACGGCCAAAGTTAATGGCAAGTTATGAAGCTAGCCATGGAAGGGACGGCGATGACAGCGAAGGACCTTGAGGTTCTTCCGTGTTATAAAACCAGCTCAAGAAAAGATAGAAAAGATAGAACAACGCCTTAGAATTCAGCCTCTTCGAGGGGGCAACCTCCTTTACATTACATAAATGAACAATCCTTGAATGATTCAAATGAAAAGACCTCCTCTCTATATATAGGAGTCTAAGGGGTCATAACATAATCAGAGCCTACATAACAATAATAATGTAAGGGCACAATAATAATAATAGTGGGCTTCTATGGGGCAATAGTAACAATATGGGCACTACATGGGTACATCAATATAATAAGGGGTACAACTACAATAGTAATGGGGTAATCACTAGTATTATAGGGACCCAACATTCCGCCTTAATGAGGTGTATTTCCTCGAGGCAATGACCAGGTAGGCGAATTAATTGCCAATCACTAACAAAGTTTACGTGGAGTCCAGTTGAGATTGGGTGCCATGTTATCCACATGAAATAGCTCTGTAGATCATGAAAGTTATGGGTAGTGTAAAATCCCGTTTTCAATAATCAATTTAATTTATAGCCAAACTCTTTACTTACGTAGTGGTCAATTTTTTTTTTTTTTGATATGGATATTACAAATGGTATCAGAGCCTAGGCTCATATACTGAGACTTCTGGGTTAATTTAGTACAATTCGTTAATTCTTTTATCTATGTGTAATCATGCAATAAAAAAATTACATAAACTGATTTTGGATGTATATGAACAAATAGAGAGAGAAGAAGGAATAAAAGTCAGCACCAAGACAAAAAATGCAGAGAAGCCCCAGAATAGCAAGCCAACGAGAAACGCCTTATGTGGATACCAACCTAGAACTATGGGTACAATTGGGAGAGGAATCACGATAAGCCAACGCTGCTCTGCTGGAAACATTGCAACAACTACAAGCAGAAATGATGAACTTGAGGACGGACAATGAGAAACTATGACAAGAGCAGGAGAAGATCCTTAAAAGTCTATTCAATCGACAAAATCAGTGTGGTCCCGACCCCAGTACAGAAAACAGAGAAAAGACCCCAACTATCAACAATGGGGAGGATAATGCGGAATCAGTAGAAGGTCATAATGAGGAAGAAGAAGGGCATTTAGATAATGTGTCCGATCAAAAGAGGACAAAAAGGAAGAAGAAAGAGTTACAAGGCGAGTTCAAAAAAAATCAAACCATTGTTGTTTGAAGGAGAATCCATAGAAGCAGCAGAAGCTTGGCTGATCGACATGGGTAAATATTTTCAGATTTATGAATATACTGAAAAACTTAAAGCTCAACTAGAATTTTACCAATTATCGAGGAAGGCCACACTTTGGTGGGAATAAATTAAAACCGCGAGGAAGATAGATGAGGAGCGAGTAACATGGCACGAATTCTAGAAATATTTTAAAGATAAATACCTAACTGAATGTTACTACGACAAAAAAGCAAAGGAGTTCCATGAGTTAAGATTAGGAGTTTTAACCATGGATGAGTATGTGAAGCTGTTTACTTCCCTGTTACAGTACATTCCGTATATGCAAGAAGAAAAAGCTAAAATTTAACGGTTTATTAGCAGCTTGCCAAACTTCATGAAGGAAAAATTAGAATTTGATTATCTTGGAACAATGGATGATGTAGTACGTAAAGCCTACATTTGTTGTCAATAGATGAAACAAAAGAATGAAGGACCTAAGGGAGACATTGGCAAGAGAATGAGGAATCTACCACCAAACAGGCAACCAAAAATCATAAATTGCAGAATCAATGTTGCCTTAGATGATCATCAAGCGGAATATCAGCCCACCATGATCGAATGTGAAGGTATGATTATTGATCAAGATGTTTCTGTTTTATTTGATCCAAGTGCTAACCTAAGCTACATTACTCCTAATGTGGTAGAAAAGATCAGAACTATCATGCAATGGGCCACACCAAAAAACATTGCTAACATAACATGTATGTTTTTTGGGCATAGAAGGGTATTATCACCGGTTTATCAAAGGCTTCTCAAAAATATCTTTTTCGATGACTTCACTACAGAAAAAAGGGGTGTGCTTTCCACTGGATAGTGGAATGCTAGAAAAGTTTTGAACAACTAAAGCAACTTCTCATGACCGCCCTAGTGCTAAGAGTGGCAAATTCGGAAAAGTCTTTTGAGGTATGTATAGATGTGAGTAAGGAGAGTGTCGGTGGAGTATTAACTCAGGAAGGAAAAGTTATATCTTATGAATCATGGGATTATGAACAACATTAGTTTGCTTACAATTTGGAGCTAACCGCAGTAGTACGTGCATTAAAAGTGTGTGACACTACCTTCTAAGAAAGAAATTTCTATTATAAACTAACCACAGTAGTCTTACAAATTTCTTTAACCAATCCAGTTTAAATGCTCGGGAGGCCAAATGGACCGCATTCTTGAGCGAATTTGAATTTGACATGAAACACCTCAAAGGAGAAGAAAACCAAGTAGCAGACGCTTTAGGCCGAAAAGTACTGTTATGAAACCAGCTCAAGAAAAGATATAAAAGATAGATCAACGACTTAGAATTCAGCCTCTTCGAGGGGGCAACCTCCTTTACATTACATAAATGAACAATTCTTGGATGATACAAATGACAAAACCTCCTTTCTAT
>APFE031015972.1:94431-106524 GCA_000404065.3 Pinus taeda | reverse complement strand
AATTAAAATTAATTTTTGACCTTCATTTTTATTTTAGATTTTGAAATGTAATTTTGGTAATTAATATGCAGTGGAGATAATAAATAAACTTTTAAAAAAGACACCTTACTTTCATGGAAAGTACCTTGCTGTCATTGAAATTAAAAACAATAACCAGTATACTTAACATTGACCATACAAACATATTTACACTGCCAATTAGAATATTCATATTAATGTTGTTTTTACTAGCCGATGAGCTTCGAAATCGCGTGTTCCCACTTGGCAAGGGCCTGTGGGTGGCAGGTCACGCGCCACACATCTTGCTTCCTCGTGCTCGGGAGCGCCATTAGGTAGTGGTGCACGGGCAGCTGCACCTCCCCCACAAATTGAAGGCGGTGGCAGAGGAGCAGATCATAGTTGCGGTGGATGTTGCCGCCCAGTGAGTTCTCCACGGTAGCACCGCCCAGCCGCAACCCAAAGCTCCCCGCCTGAAACAACCACCTCCAACTGGTCCCGCACGATATGGCCTCACAACCCAGATAGGCCTTCCACAGTTTGTCTGATTGTCTTTATATTCAATTTCCCACGAGAGATGGCCTTGAATCCAGTGAGTATGGGTCCCAAAACTGTTAAAAATATTATAAATTATAAATTAAAAAAATATAAATTCAAAATATAAAAATTAATATATATTGAGAAAGGCTATAATAAGGTTTTTAGTTTGAGAAAATCCACATATTAACAATTCGAAGACGTTGTATATTCAGTTAATATTTAGGGCATGGCAATTATACTTTCATAATTAGAGAAAATTTATAATATTTATTTGAGAAAGACACGTTGTGATTTGATCAAAGAATCGAATTTTAAAGAAAATATAACTATTAATAAATAAAAATATTATTTTTGTTTGTTAAATGTGAGTTTTGAAATTACTTTTATGTTTAATTTTTAGATTGAGAATTGTGATTTAGGGTATTAAGTTCAATTCATATCATAATGTGCAGTGGGCTAACAACAACTTTTAATAATAGTTGAATTTTAGTCAGGAGCACCTCAACCTCACAAAGTGCTTTAAAAGTTGACACTTTAATCACCTTATTCTACACCCCAAGTGGGCAAATTATAATGATTTGACCGGTAGAAGCATTTGAAAGTTAAATTTCACACTTTACACTATACTCCATAACCATAAACACAATTCCTAAATGGAGTTGCCTAGTAAACTAACAACAAATAATATAACTAGATAAATTGATCAATTATTAAAAATACCAAATTAATCAATAATTATATATAAAAAATAATTAAATTTCAATAAATTTAATTAAATGCGATATTAACAATATTATTATTAACATATGATTAATAAATATCAGTTATTATTATAATAATTAATATTGAAGTGAATTTCATTATTATTGATATATTATTTCAACGAACTATTTATAAACTCACTTATAGTTTTGCAATTATATTGGGATACAAGTCTTTTGGTGCTCCTGCACTCCTGGGGAGTTATAAGTGAGGTTGGATCCACTGAAAAGTAGGAAAAGACACTCTTGAATATTTTCTTTTAATTAGGAAAGAAACATGGCCGTTTTTTGGATCATACAATATTAATATAGGATATTTGGACTATCATACAAACCTCTTCACATATGATCATACAATATTAATATAGGATATTTGGACTATCATACAAACCTCTTCACATATGATTGGCCAAACTAGCACCTCCAAATTCCAAGTGACAGGAGTTTGGGTTTTAGACCTTCAAGCTTGAGTATCGGTTTTACTAATCTAACTATTATATCATAGTTATTTCAAAACTGCATGCAAACTTAGTGATTCTAATTCGCTCGTACTATTTTTCAAATTTTAACCTGGTTTCCTTGAGGGTAGGTCACAACTTATTGATTTATATAGTACTTTATTTGTCAATTTTGTTAATTATTTTTATGTGTTATATGTATATGTTTATGTTTCTGTTAATTACATATAAATCTACATTAACAATCAACAAAAACATATTTGGATTAATATGTTTTTGTAACAATTTTAATGATGAAGAACATGTTTTTTTTTAATTGAAGTTTATTTTTTATTGGATTCAAGAATGCATGTTTGTTTCTTAATTGGAGTTATATTTTTAAGATCAAATATTGGATGTTGTTGAAGGATTTGGGCAAAAATGTCCATCATCTCATTCTTTTGTCATGTGATTGCTTCCTCTAGCAATAACTTCATAGGATATCTTACTCTACTATCTCTCTTTTCTTCCATCATGTTAGGCCACTTAGGGTAGCAAGAGTAATCGTTCTGAAGTGAAACAAGATTGTGACCTAACTCTTTGTACCTTGATCTTGTTAGATACATGAGTGAAACAAGATTGTGACCTAACTCTTTGTACCTTGATCTTGTTAGAGACATGTATCCAGAGAAACGAGTAGATTGCTCTAATACCATGAATTTGGGTTGTACAAGGAATGAAAGGACATATAAGAAAGGAAATGAAACAAACACATAGAGAAATGTAATACATAACATAATAATATGGTGAAAACCGAACTTCTATTAATAAACAGAATAGTAGAATACATAGAACACAAACTCCCTAGAATGTTTGTAGTTATCTTTGAAGGGAGAGAGATGGTGGCGACACACATTTGTAAAATCTATATAAAAAGGTTGAAAAAATCACCTTTTAACATAAATAAAGAACCTTAAAGGCCCAAATCCCTAAGCATAGAAGCTGAAACATGAAAAAGTTTGTTGCCTCAAAGTGGTACATCAACTTCTTATTTGTATAAATTTTGCAAACAATATCCATTTGGAAAAAAATTAGCTCATTGGAAAAAATTATTCAATGACTAAATTTTTCAACCAAAATTCCATGGAAACCTTTGGCCCCTCAAAACATGAGAAATCAATCCAAAATAATATAAATATGTATATATTTACTCATTATTAGTTGAAAATATATTTATGACAGCCATAGAAAAATAAAGAGAACAAGTTTGCAATAAATTCATAATCGCAAAAACAAAATGATACCAGAGGTCACATTGAAAACAAAATAATTAACCTACATTCACATAGGAGAGAGACATAATCTGCAAGGTGAATGATGAATCCATCTGCTGCTTTCATGATCTGCTATAAATGTGGTGCTCTGGGTTCGAAGTGTTCTTCTTCATCTTGAAATCCGCCTTTAGCCGGGTTAAAAGTTGGTTTCCAATTTTAATTAATTTTTTCGAAATATAAACTATAAAACTGAAACTAGCTTTGAAATATTTGAACTATTAAATCTTTTATAAAATTATATAATATAAAAAATTAAAACATTTATTATTATAACTAATTTTTATGAAATAACATTTATTTTATTTTACTACGTAGAATATGCCCTTATAATCTTTTGCACATAACTCTTTTATAAATCTTTCACTTATGTAATTCCTTCAGGAAACTGAAATTTTTATTTGATTGTGTTACAGGTGGAAGATGCGGATTTGCAGAATTTCCATGCATCCTGTTGTAAGCATGCGAATTGCAACGATATTTTGTTATATATGAGTTTAATTATCATATATATTATATGTATAGACTTACTAAATCATCATGCAAACTTGAAATTTATATGATGGTATATATAAAGAACAATATCAATTTTTTGTTGTTGTAAATATGATATATTTCTGAATATATGCATTCGTACACAATATAAACCAGGGTTTTTTAGTCTGAAATGAAAATTCAACATTAAAAAACCATTTAGATCATGTTTCAGAAATTATTCATGTTTGGTGAAACTGTCCATAAAAAACTATTTAGATCATGTTTCAGAACTTCTTATTAGTCCTTGGACTATAGCCCATTTAGATCATGTTTCAGAACTTCTTATTCATGTTTGGTGAAACTGTCCATTCAAAAAACCATTTAGATAATGTTTCAGAACTTCTTATTAGTCATTGGACTATAGCCATCGGTAGATCCTTGACTTTTTATTGAGTCTTAGACTGATTTTCTTTTGGCTTAATCACCATTTATCCGAACTTTTATATGGTTATTTTCAATCTTCAAAATATTAGCAAAAGCTTTCGGCAGTTTTAGGCTTAGAAAAAATGGACCTCTCATTGGAAGCTTAGCTTATGCAATGAAAATGTTGTGACACTCTATATTTTATCCAAAGTCCGGGTTATATTCACTTGCACAATTTTTTTTTTTTTATATCCAATGTCTTTTCTAGCACTGGTGTTGCATGTTATTCATGCCAAGTGTTGGAGACTTGTCCTTCCGCGTGTACCTTGATTTTTTGGTATAACTAAGATGGGTAGGTAGATCCTTTGCATTTAAGCAGTTCATTTTCATTCACATCACTGGAGTATACCTTCAAATTGGGGACCGGTGAGAAGTCATGCGCAAGATGTCTAGAAAGGTCGGTTGGATAGGTTTTCCAGCTAATTTTTTTTTCAAGTCAATGTGTGCATGCATCCATAACAATTCATAAGCTTGTTTCCCATTGATGCTCAGCCCATCATGGGCACCACCTACAATGTCCAACATCCAACATTGTTGTCGGTTAATGTCAGCACAACATGGGCACCACCTACAACATCCAACATCCAACATTCCCACCACTGCAAAGTTGCAGTTGTCGTCTTCTGCCGTAGGCATACACCAAAAATGGCTCAATCAGTCATCCTCTACAACCCTCACAAGCATGCATTCATTTGTCTCAGATTAAATATTTCTGTTCTTTCTAAATGGAAAAAATATTTCAAGTGATTTTGAAGAGGCAAATTCTGACTACCTAGAGCTTGGCATCCACTGATGTTTGGGTAATTAACCTTACATTGTGTTTTTCTCTCTTTCATTTATAAGCATTCTTAGGAGCCACATATAGCTTAAGGTATTGAGTAACCAAGACCCAATTGAATAACACGATTGTGTACACTATCTTCTTACAACCAATTTGGGTAATTAACCTTACATTTTGTTTTTCTCAATTTCATTTATAAGCATTCTCAGGAGCCACATATACTTTCAGGTCTTGAGTAACCAAGAGCCAATTGAATAATATGATTATGTATACTATCTTCTTACAATCAATTAGCAAAATATGTGGAGTATAAATGTAAAACGTTTAGCCTTTGCCAACATAAATCGAGTTATACAATATTCCAGGAATTTCAAAAGAAAAACTTTAAACGCAAGAAAATTAGCAAAATATGTAGTGTATAGCGTCTGCCTCCATAAATCATGATAGTCTCGGGTTTTATTTAAAATAAAAGACTCTAAAAAGTCTAATAATTAGCAAATTATTCGAAGAATGCAATTAAAGTGTTTATATTCTTTGTTTTTCCCCTGACTGCATCTCAGAATTTTTGTGCAAATTCTATCTGAAAAATTCTCCATTATAACATTCATCGTGGAAATGGAAGGAATCGTGTGCACATTTATCGTAGAAATTAAGGGTGTGCTCATTTATCGTAAAATTAACGCTGAAAAAGGCATCCTGAGTGATTAAGGAACACTGCAAAAGTCATGTAATATTTGTTGCTTTTGTCTGTTACAGTTCAAGTGGCTAGGCATGGACGCTTCTGAGAAGGAAAGATGGATGCTAGAGCTGATGCACAATAAGAAGGATATTTATTTTTCTTGGTGTCAATGACTTAAAATAGAAAAAGTGCTCTATTTTCGTTAAAGAAGTCCAAATTTGGCTAATCTTTCTACTTGTGCTTATATTAGCCATACGTTGTGAGTATTATAGCCTAGCAGGGCCAAAATATGCATTCATAGTAATTCATACTAGAAAAATGGATTTGTAATAATTCAGGTCAGTTGACTTACTACAAGTAAACATCGATACGCTGCGTTGTTTCCCACATGTTCTTGAGTCATTGAGTTCTTGAGTCTCCTCCACTGATAGAGCAACTGTAATTTACTAATTTCATTTGCATCCTTTTTGCATTAGGATTTATGTTATATTGTAAGACATTAGGATTTAAGCTATATTGTAAGACTTAAATTTAGAAAGGAGCTCGAGTCTCCATATTAAAAAAGGGGCACATAACACTCATGGTCACATCACATGTTTCAAGCAATTGGTTGGCTTAAATAGCTTTCCATTATCCACTGTAGTAGAATCTTTGCATTTAACTCTAAATGTCAACATCCTAGGACTGTTTTAAACACCAATCTTATAATCTCTCTCTAGGGATTTGTTAAACGCTTTGTGGACACTACATTTGATTATACATGGATTGATATAGATCCCTGCCCCATAAATTGATCGTTTTTTTAAAGATGGAAATTTATTTTGAAGTTTAGAAACCTTGGAGAATCTCACTAGTACATAATATGCAAGGTTTAAAATGTTCGTAAATGTTTTTATAAAAGTATTCAAATTTCTAGTAATTTTATATAGTTTTTATATAAATGTTGGCAATTTTTAAGGTAAAATAATTTTATACTATAAAATTTAGGCGAATAATTTTTAGAAAAAAGGAAATTAACGATTCTTGTTTTTGGAAAAAGCTTGGAAAACTAGCCCACTTGCGAATATTAGCTCCTAAAATTTTCCCTGTAAATTAAAAATCTCAATCTTTTAAATATTGGTAGAATGTCCAATTGAAGTTATAAAAAAATGACGCTTTAATCTTGTCAAAACATTCTAATTCCAAAATTCATAAATGATTATATGAATCCCTATTTCTCCTCCATGTCTGTTGTAGAACAACACTTCGGAAGGTGACATTGGCATGGAAAGTGCTTCTGCATTCTTGCATTTGGATAATCTTATACTAACCCAAAAGTGGAACCCAAGAACCTTCCTTGGGCACTAAAAAGTGGCAAAAGACCACATGAAGTGGGCTTACTACAGGGTCAAAATAGAAGGAAAATCAATCCAATCCAAGCTCGGATAAAATCCCTCGAACTAACAGCCCTCAGACCTCTTCTGCTGTTTTTTATTAATTTATTCATTCAATTCTGTTTGATCCACTTTCACTTCATTTTATACCTTCCTAACTTGATTTCCAAGCTTGACTGTGAGTAATATATAATATACTTCCTCGCAATTCACCCTGTTTATACTCGAATTTACTATTTTACCACTGTTTCAAGCTCATAATAAGTTTTAGCAAGTCGGCCTCAAGTAGATGAAGGTAAATTGACGATACATACAAGAAACATGCCCAGATCCTACAATGTTGAAACAAAGATCATACATCAGTGTTAAGATTTCATAAGGGAAATCTCTATATTACATTAATGAAATATGATATTACATATATAAAGGAATATTGTTTCAAGATAGGAAAACTATCTTGGACAGACAATCTATTGGTTGAGAGAATATCTCAACCACACACCAAACTAGGGAAACCACTCCTATAGAATATGAATAGACTCTTTACATAGAAAGTCACAACTCACACAAGTAGGAATTAATATTCCAACACACCCCCTTAATAAGCACTTGTCTCGATATCAATTTGCAAAGTCTAGTTGTGGTCAAACATAACAAAAGAATATGTTGATGTCCATATATAGGAGCAACCATCCACCGGAATGCATGGGTGCTAACCACTACAACCGCCATTGTACTAGGATTCCCTTCTCATACATGGTTCTGTCAACCATTATTACTACATAAATGTACCTGTACCTGTAAATCCCCCTCCAATATCATCATTGTGGGTTTTATCGGATTACCCGGAACCATGCTTTGGGTTTTATCAAATCACGCTCAACTATGCCACCAAGGGTTCTCAGCCACTACAACTCAACTCATCCACCAAGGCTTAACATAGCCACGAAGGCTTAACTCAACCACGAAGGCTCACCACAACCGCTCCGGGCCACAAATCTACCACTAAGGCACTCTAGCTAGTCTGGGCCACAAATTTGCCACTAGGGCACTCCAACCATTAAGGCTCACCAAAGGCCCGACTCAACCAAGCCGAGGGTTTTCTCAGCTAACCCTAAACCACGATAACAAGAATCTCTGTCCCACTTTGCTCTTACACATGGTTTCTAGCTTACCACAAACCGACACTGCAAATACAAAGTGGTTTTTAGATTACCACGAACTGTATGGGGATACACATGCCGTACAAGGCTTGTATTTCACACTCCATCTCTTGGAGTTACCAAGTACATACTTTACAATGACCACTGCAATTATTCTAGACTTGCTTACTAATGTATGTGACATATACTATGAGTCTGCTTTATTTCAACACAATATTTTACCTTGTTTGTCCATCTAATGTTGTTTCAACCAATTGATATCCATTGCCACAATCAATTTCTTCTAAAATCATACTCAACCTTGGTGTCTTCATCTTGAATCTTTCCAACTTCAATTCATCATTGTTAGAGTGATCAATTCTAACCAATAGCATTTACATGTTGAGTTTATCAGACTCAACATGTGTCACTTACAAAACCCAAAATTCAAGAACACATAAACTAATATGTAGCATTGTTGTGGAAAAGATGGTTTCATCTTCACCCATGTGGAATGATTGTTGATAGTGTTTCTTTACCTCTCATAAAACAAAAACAAAAAATGGCTAAAGTTGGAAATTATTAATTCCTACTTGTCTATGGTTGTAATTTCCTAATTGAGGAGTTTGTTCCTACATAATAGAAATAAGCTAGAATATAGTTTCTCCTAGTTTAGTGTGTGGTTGAGAGAATCTCTCAACCACACTACTGTATGTCTAAGATAGCATTCCTATCTTGAGACTATTGATTGTATAAATATCTTGTAATTTCCTTATTATTAATTATCAAAATATATTATTGATTGTGCAACTTTTATCTTGGTATCAGAGCCTGTGAGGGCCTGGCCCTCCTGGGCCTGGCCCCTCCTGGGCTGAGGGAAAATAAAAAGTGTAGTGTAGGTTTGTTTGTCCATCATATCTGTTTGAGAGAACTGTAAGGTTGTGGCAGCGAAGACGCGTAGAGGGACTTGTCGCTCGTGGCAGCAGGGCGATGTGTGGACTGCCCAGCAGATCGGCAGCAGAGGTCGGGCGGTCAGATTGACTGCGCAATCCAGCGGAAGCGTGGTGTGGCTGCGTGGTGGCTCTGTGTCCACCTGAGGGAGATCTGGTGGCAGATCGGGTCGATGCTAATTTCAACCCATGTGAAGGGCGTTGGGACTGCCGTGGAGGAGGCAGCAGGAGGCCGCCAAACTTTTGAACTTCATGAACTTGTCCCGAGGTCCCATCTGTTAGTACAAATTTGTATGCAATTGGATACAGCGGTATGACCTTTTTTATTATTTGATACCTTTATCTGTTTGGCCCATTTCCCAGAATTTTTAAGGTTCAATCCAGGCCAAACTCTCTGTCACATGAATATTGTCTTTTTTATTGCATTTTCAGTAAGTATATTGTTCCATCCATTGCCCTTGAGCTTCATACCGCCTATGAAGGTCTGGAAAGGCCTTATCTGTACCTAGAGAAGGTTTGGCAATGAATTGGGAGGATCCCAGATTGAAAATGTGGCTGAATTCCCTATTTGGTGAGCATGTTTCGGCGTTTGGCTCCATTACATTTGGGCTAATGGATGAAGATCCTATCATGGGTGTCTTGCTGATCGGTTTTTAGCATTGATTTGGGGTTGCCCAATAAGAATTCTCTGCTGGGTGACAAAAAAAAAACTGGTTGGGTTTTGATAGAGGCACCAAGTCTCTGATGGATATACAATGAATATTTATGGTTGAAATCTTATATATATACAATGCATAGCTGAAATCTCTGCGTAGAATCATACAAGCAGTTGATGTTGATGGTGGGTTCAGTGGCCAGTGGGATGGATGTTGAAGGCGTCATGTTTCCTCATACTGTGGCGCCCATGGGATCCAACAAGGAACTCGTTCTCGGAGGAGCTGGTTTTCGAGGGCTCGTGATCGAGGGGAAATTCGTCACGTTTATAGCAATTAGTGTTTATATCGAGAAGTCCATCATGAGAAATTCGTGAGGGTAACACTCATCTTACCGCTCTCCGGAATTCAGTACTCTGAAAAGGTCAACGAGGGCTGCAAGGCAGCATAGGAGGCTGCAGGAATATATGGCAAGGCCGAAGCTGAGGCCATCGAAGATTTCAAAAAGGCATTCAAGGATCATAATTCCCCCCCTGGATCTTCCATTCTCTTCACGATTTCGCCCACTGGTGCGGTGAGCGTGGAGTCTCCATGGATCTATGTTCAAAGAGTCGTGGATCTGTGCTTTGCGGGTTCCTTTTGAGCAGTCAAAGCTTCAAAGGTATTGATTTCGTTGATCATGGTGATGGAAGACTTCTTCAAGAAAGAGCCAAAACCCACCTATAAATTGTTGGGCAGAACATAGATAGATCGATTTATGACTTATTGCAGGCATATATTATGGTATAATAATTTCGTCATGCCAATTCCAACTTAATTATAACTATATGCCACCTAAATACACAATTGATGCCACTGAGATGCAGCGAGGATGGCAGTCTCAAAATTCAAGCAGTTTATTTCATTATACAAATTGTTGTGCAAGGAACATTTGGAAGATTTCGAGGCTGTGAAATTCCTCAAGGGCGTGGTGGCGGGATCTGGGAGCGGAGGACTTAAAGAACTTCCCTACAATATTGGGGAGCCTTACTCATTTGCGTGGGGTTCATGGATACACTATCGAGGAACTTCCAAGGATGATGGCAGTTCGGTATCGATATTTTCTCTGTCGGGAAGTAATGCTCAGGATGGCCATCTGATGGCTGCTCGTAATGGTGTTAAGCGCCTTCAAACTGTTCGACATCCCAATGTGTTATAATTTATGTGTTGGTCAGCGAGAAAACAAGGTACTTGCCTCTTCCATATGGAGTGCTGGAGATCATTGCAGCAATGGCATGTGAGAGGAAGGCCAGAGCATGTGGCATCGGCCGGGATACCCAATGAATGCATCATAATATCATTATTACGCAGGGTTGGATTCTTACTTTCTCGAAAATCAAAGAATTTTCTGCGCATTCACGGCCTTGAAAGCTTGCAAAAGGCTTCAACAACCAGCAACAGGAATAATGCGTGCAAGTTGTAACTTAGTTTTTTGATCAAATTGACAATTCGTTATAGAAAATGAGCGGCCAGGGATTTGATCCAGCGTTCGATGTTTTAGAAGGAGAGCTTGAAGAAAAGCTTTCGATGGTCTCAGTGAACGATGTTGATGTAGAAGAACAGGAGGATTCCAGTCCCGGTGAGGACGAAGAGTTTGTCCCCGGTCCTTTTTTCCCTTTGAAGGATCAACTGGAGCGAGACAAGTGGAAGGTGAAACTGCTTGGGTGCGTTGATCATGAGTTAAATGAAGAATTTGGTATTGCTGATGCGCTCATGACCACTGTTCATGCAACAACAGCTACACAGAAGACAGTAGATGGTCCATCTATGAAGGATTGGCGTGGAGGTCGTGGTGCTGCTGTGTTTTTGTAATGGCAGCCCTGCATGTGATGGTGACAAGTTAATAAACAATACACGCTGTTGTTCTGGTCTTTTGGGTAATTTGGGCTACTGTTTGCCAAAGGGTGCTGTTGGGGAAAATTGGATAGTTTTTTGCTGTTCGCGTTGATGCCGATTTTTGCTGATTGGATAGATTTTGCTTGTTTCTATGTTGGGAAATAATCATCTTTGGGCATGGGTAGAGAAATTAAATTTAAAGAGTTTATGTTGTATTCTCTTGGAAGCATGTTTAAATATTATTGGCCTTATTGAGCCTAGCTAACTCAATGTAGGCAAAGTTATTTTGTTAGAATTCGCGACCCTAACAAATGACAGGGTAAGCATGGAGTTCCAAGAAGTTATTTGAACAGATAAGGATGCCCACAATGTAGAAGAAGCGGAGGTAATGAAGCAGCAATAATGTTGATGGTGGACAACAAAGTAGATTTTTTGTTGTAGTGTGGAATAGACTCCCTATTATATTGTAATAGTCATTGTATGTACCAGAAAGTCCAAATATTGAATGTAAGCCTTGCTAAGGCATTTGAAAGTTCGTGGTGATCTCAAAACCACTTTGTAATGGTTTGTGGTCAGCCTGAAACCATCTTTTGTCACTGTAATGTGACGGTTGG
>APFE031015972.1:72213-93539 GCA_000404065.3 Pinus taeda | reverse complement strand
CTCAACCACACTACTGTACGTCTAAGATAGCATTCCTATCTTGAGACTATTGATTGTATAAATATCTTGTAATTTCCTTATTATTAATTATCAGAATATATTATTGATTGTGCAACTTTTATCTGCTAATACTGCAGCATATCTTATGGGCTTGGATGTGGCAAATTGATGATCATCAATGCAGTTCCTTAACAGGTCTGCAAGCTGCTCCTTAACGCAATTACTTAATTCCGATCCTTCCTCGATCAACTCTTCAATGCACTGGCTACACACACTGTGAGACGTGATGATTCAAAAAACTGATACCGACTTCAAGGACGTTTCCACCAATCACATCCTTTTCAATCAATCAACTTATCTATTTTGTCTCATGTAGTGTAGTAGGCAGTCTCCTCGAGAAGTATGCCAAGCTCGACCTCCTTATGTGCATTGCCCAAATGGCATCAGCAGCGTAGGCTCCTTAATATTGGCACCCAACTCAGCTCCAACAATGTCATTAACTATAGTTACCATTACCGCTACATTTGAATGTGAAGGGATGCAAAAATATGAAGACATTTCCCGTTGGAATATCCAAGCTCATCTATTTATGGATGTTGAAGGGCGCTCCAGTACATCTATTCATGAACAACGATCATGAATCAAGCACAACCACTGCACCGGATTTGTAATAGACGGATCTAAAAGGATTGATCCATCTGCAAAGCCTATCAGTTACACTAATAAACACTGCATCTGAATCTTTGGGTCTCATGGGCACTTTTGGGGGTTTGACAGATATGCGGACCTTCTATTTCCTAAATACTTTAAATTCCGATGGTTGTCTCCTCCACCTTCCTCACGACACTCAATGTATGGAATGCCTTGAGAAGGTCCATCTTTGCAACTGCGTGGTGCCAACATGGATGTTTCATCTCGAGAGCCTCATGGTGCTTGTGATAGAAGGCGACAACACTAGTGTAGAGTTTAAGGGGCTACAAAAGATTCCAAATTTGAAAAAGATCCACTTGTTGCACACACTTCGCACCTCACCAGCATGCAACATAGGTCGACTGCTTTTTGATTAAAAAAGAACGCAGATTATGAGCACTATATGCCAACAAACTGCCTCCACAGATCTGCCAACAGGCTGGTCTGCGATTGGTTTGTTATAGCCTCACCGTCTCCACCTCCGTTGCTCCACCATTTGGCCTCCCAGCAACCTCCACAACACGGATCCTTCACACAACCACTGCACCACCCAAAGAGCTGGTTACCAATGCCACCTTCGTGTTGTAAGATTCATCGATTGAGATGGACAAAATAAAAAATTAAAACAACACAAACACACTTTTTATTTTCCTCAGTCGAGGACGGGCCAAGCCCAGAAGGGCTAGGCCCTAGGGGCTCTAACACCATGTTAAGATTTCATAAGGGAAATCTTTATATTACATTAATGAAATATGATATTACATATATACAGGGTTATTGTCTCAAGATAAGAAAACTATCTTGGACACATAATACCATGCTAAGATTTCATAATGGAAATCTCTATATTACATTAATGAAATATGATATTACATATATAAAGGAATATTATTTCAAGATAGGAAAACTATCTTGGACATTGGTTGAGAGAATATCTCAACCACACACCAAAATAGGGAAACCACTCCTATAGAATAGGAACAAATTCTTTACATAGAAAATCACAAGTGAGACAAGTAGGAATTAATATTCCAACAATCAGCCCCTCAATCGAGAGAGCTACTTCCTCGCATCGAGAAGTAAACTTCATTTTTGCTACCTCTATATAATTTGGATGACATTGAAGTATCTTACTTATGTTGCTTGGGTATACTATCTTATAACCTGGGCATGTTAGCAAGGGGTAATGCTTACGCAGTTGCCCTTGTTCATGATAGGTGAAATTGTCCATTCAACTCAATATTAGAAAAATTTTATGTTTATGCTCAATTAATTTTTAATTGCCTATTCTGATTATAAAGTTTGAGAGCTGAAGTTTGTTCTCCATATGCTATTTCTGTGTCTCTACTATTATGCTTTTATTGAGTTGATTTACATATACTATTTTTGATCCTGTATTATGCTTTTCTTGAGTTAATTTACGGATTGTGGATTGTTTTCCTTGTCATGTTTGATGTGTAAATAGTGACTAACATGCAGTTATCAGTGTCCTTTAGCAGCCTTTCAAATTTAATTTGCATTCCGAACATAAGTACGTTAATTAAATTAAAATGTCAGACTGCCGCAGATAAAAAAGACGAAAGATGAAAACCTAAACATGAATTCATTTCTATAGTCATTACGACGAAAGTACAATGGCCGACGATAAAACCATTATTTCAAAGGCTGTAAACGATAGATTAAAATCCATCCAAAGCTAAGGCTAATCTTATATTTTACATTAATATTAATGGTCTTTGCAATCCCAAAATTTCAAGTATTAGCGTTGGCTTATTTGGATGCACCCTTAGTGTTATTTAATTCATTAAATGCGTAAGGCTTACTAGTTCCTGGCTATGCTTAAGGGCAGCTTTATGATTAAGTTTTCAAGAGATTCATTGAATAATTTTCATTGGGGAAGATCAACCCTTTTTTCGACATAGAGTCTGCAGAGTCATTCTAGTGCTGGTAGATACATGAGAAAATGATCTTTGTGAATAATTCAGTCATAATAGAGATTGCTCCAACCAATTGGACAGAGAGGGACTGGAAAGAACTGATAACAGTCTTAATATGAAGTTTGAATCGCCAGATAGAAAACTGCTCTACCATTAACAGTCTTAATAATGAAGTTTGAATTCCCATATAGAAAACTGCTCTACCATTAACAATCTTAACAATGAAGTTTGAATCCCCATATATGGCAATGCGATACATATAGATCTGTTGAGCAAATAATAATAGTCCCCACCATTAACAGTCTTAATAATGAAGTTTGAATCCCCATATATGGCAATGCGATGCATATGGATCTGTTGAGCAAATAATAATAGTCCCCAAAGTCTCAGTAGTTCGGCTCGGCTCAGGTGTTGACTCTAACACCAACACCACCATTCTAATGTAGAAAATATATGGAGTGTGGACTGATCCTGATCACGACCCTGCATATACAAGTGCCAAATTGTGTTGCCCGGTCAAAAAACCCTACAGGAAATTGAGTTTGGAAAAATAGGTCTTGGAATCTGGGAAGATTTATTGCAGGAGTTGCCCTGCAAGAAGAATCTATCCATGCTATAATGTGAGAACAAACGCTATGAAAGAGACAAGCAATATTATCGTAGTTCAGATATGTGCTTATGTGTAAAACTCAACTAAGCCAGAAGTAGGGGTTCCTTGCGTTTAAGGAGGTTACAAGTATCCGTTAAGACTCCCTTAAGAACCAGTAATAGAACCCTCGGAAGCTGTGGGTTACAAAAAAAAGGAAAAAGAGAAAATATTCATAAGTCTGTGACCACACCGAATCGGAAATAGTAAACTGCAGGTAAAATTGTAACCAAATTTTAGAGTAAAGAGTATACAGCTCTGGAAACCCATAAACTTGGTGATAGAAAAGAACATAGCAAAATCCTCTGCGACTAGGTATAACAGAGGAGTTCTTTTAAAAGAAAAACTGTATTGAAATTTCATTATAAATAATTAAATACCAAATAGAAATACAGTCAAAGCCCAGTACAATGTCGGCACAATCCCTGTAGAATCACATAGAGTCAGAATGTGGTTGATGGAAACGTAAAATAGACTGCAAGAACCTTGAATAAAACCACCATTCGGCATATGCATACTTAGATATTTTTCAAGCAAGTAATGAACGGAAAATTTAGAACCCGAAGGACTGATTCAAATACTATAACAGTCCGAACCGAATGACCTCGGTTCTCTATGAAAACAGTCATGGTAGAATAACAAGAGAAAGAAATTTCAAGCATTGAGAACAATTTTAAAAAAACAAGAATCTTTTTCAGGCATTTCCTAGTGCTGCTATTATATCAACCAAAACAACAAAATCGATTATATGTAAATCTCATAACATAAGAATATCCGAGCGAATGAAATAAAATGTTCTCAAATAAAAGAAATTCATCCATACCTAGGTTGAAGCATCAGAACCATACCAAGGATTCGGGACCCAAGCTCAGAATTCCATAACTTACATCAGAACAAAAGAAGCACAGAAAGAAAATATAAACTTTAAATTATATTAACATTAAATTTGTTCAAGAGCATGCAGACGGGATAGAACCCGGACGGAGGAGTTTAACAAAACCCTTATAGTAGAACGAAAACAATATTCCTATAACTCTCGACCAGATAGCCATCATATAACCAGTACTGAATATATTACATTCCAAATAAATACCGGACTGTTTGTCCTCAAATAAACAAAATACATAGCGATACAGTCATATAAGTTTTAAGAGGATAGAAGCCTCATTAGGAAATGACTATGGATGGCTCTCACGGCCGAGAGACAATTGTAGGCATCCTCCGAAATTATCACTGAACCTGACAATGGAATGATCAGAGTTAAGCCGTGGAACCGACATCCTGCCCAAACAATAGCCGGGTGTAGCAAGGGTTCAGTTGAACTTACCTGGGAAGTTCAACGTTATATCCGAGTAAGGACGGTTACCCTTCCATCCTTGGTGACGAACGATCCAAGTTCTGCCATTCGCACAGTGAAACCAGTTAGAAACCGTCCATAGCCACCATAAATGTCTAAATCAATTTCAGGTTATCGTAAAGAAATAAAAAGCGTGAATGGTACCTGCACTGCTGAGCAAGGTCGAGGGCTTCTCCTCACCTTCGAACGAAAAGGGCATGAACAAATCTCTGTATCAAAGCCGTAGCCGGAGGAACCCTCTGGAAGCGCACGCTGTATCGGAGGAACCCTCTGGAGGCGGGCTCGCAAACACAAATGAAGACCCTAAACCCTTAGATGCTGCCTTGTATAATAGGATAATGCATAACAACCGTTCGATGGAGGGAAGTGAATACCTTCCATCGATTTCATTCAGAATCTCGAGGATCGTGTACCTTACAGAAAGTATTAAATGTCAACAACTATCAACAACAGTCACCAGGAGTGCCAACGCAGTTGGAGTAAGCAGATCTCGAGGAAAGTCCACCTGTCATCCTATCGGGCATATGACATTAATACCCTTTAGGGAAAACAAACCGCCATCGTACCAACATCAATAACCTATAGTACATAAAATCCGATTGCCAAATCAAGGATTAATGTGTAACGGTTGATATGACCAAAGTATCTACCATATAAGGTTGGCAAGGTAAATATACCGTTTAGATTAATGTATATATTGGTAAAACCAAATAATTTTTTATTTTTAATAGATATTTTATTCTGTTAGGAGTTGTGACATGTGGTATCAGAGCCCAGTTACAAAACTGAGGCCTTTGGGGAAATAAAACAAAACAAAAAAATATAGAAGTGGCATACAAAAATATTATCAATGATAAAATACATTTAACCGTTTAGTTGCTAGTAGCATGCTAATTCTTCTCTCGTTGTTTTCATTTAACTTCATGATCAAGTACAGGACCGGGAGTCCAAGGAACTGCAGTATGAGGAGGACAGATAGTACATCTCGCAGATATGCGATGTGACAGGGAGCACATGGTCCCGAAAATAACCCTCAGCTATGGGTACAGCTCGGGGAAGAAGCCAGAGTTACAAACCAGGGGATTCTGGAAACAGTGCAGGAGCTTAAGAATGAGATGGCTCGGTTACGAGAAGACAATGCACGATTAACAATGGAACAAGAAAGAATTTAAAAAAGTTTGTCCGACAGGCAGAACCAGCCGCCAGTTAATCCTAGCACAGAACAGTAGAGAATATCAGAAGAACAGAACCATCATATACCCCCTGAAAGATTAGAAGAACAAGAGTAACGTTCTGACAATGCATTTGAACAACAAACTTCAAAAAGGAAAAGGGTGGAGTTGCAAGGAGAGTTTCGCAAGATTAAACCACCACACTTTGACGGGGAACAGGAAGAAGCAGCTGAAGCATAGTTAATTAATATGAATAAGTATTTTCAGTTGTACGAGTATGACCATAACCTTAAAGCACGGTTGGCTATTTTTCAATTGCAGGGAAAGGCCACCCTATGGTGGGAAGAAGTTAAAATTGTAAAGGGAGTGATTGAGCAAACAATTACCTGGGAAAATTTCCAAAGGTACTTTAAGGAGAGATATTTGACCGAGCGCTTCTGCGATGAAAAGGCAAGAGAATTCCATGATTTGCGGTTAGGACAGTAGACTATGGATGAATTTATCACCCGTTTTACCTCCTTGCTTCGCTATGTGCCATATATAAGAGAGGAAAAAGCAAAAGTGCAACGATTTGTTAGCAGTTTGCCACCGTATATGCGGGAGAGGATTGAGTTTGACAATCCAAAGTCAATGGACGAAGCAATCCGTAAAGCCAGAATCTGTTATCAACAAAGTAAACAAAAAGGGGAGGCTATTGGCAGAAAATGGAATGAGAAAAAGGGCTTCAAGTCAATCGGACATAATAAAGGAAATCGCAGTGGTGGAAGCACGGGAAATGGCAAGGGACTGAACAACAGAAGTACACCAAGAACTGCATCCAAATTTAGGACAACGAATGAATCCAGGGTCAGCGAGCAACATGCAAGATTGGACAGCGAAGGGACAGCAAGGCCTCCGATGCAGTGCTGGGGTTGTGGGGGGCCACACTACGTCAAAAACTGTCCATAGCAGAAGGGAACAGAATAGCTATCCCAAATCCATGAAGCCTCAACGGTCGGCAAAGTTGGACGTAGCGTACCAAGGATTAATGCAGCTCTGGATGATCGACAGGTGGAATATCAACCAACCATGGTCGAATTTGAAGGTAAAATATCAGACCTTACCATAGCTGTTTTAATTGACCCAAGGGCTACACTAAGTTATGTGAGTCCAAAGGTGGTGGAACGCTGTAATTTGCAGACTGTTAAATTCAAAAACCCATGTTTAGTACAACTAGCTATGGGAGCCAAGAGGCAAGTAACAACAAAAATCAATGACTGTTCTTTCACCATAGCTGGACAACCAGTAATGGCTGATCTGAATGTACTCCCCCTAGTTTCATATGATATTTTAATTGGCATGGATTGGTTGGAAAGGCACTGGTCGTTAGTTGATTGTAAAACCAAGATTATTTATTATAAAGATCAGCATGGAGCTAGAAAAGAAATGCAAGGAATTAAGTTACCAGTGCAGGTCCGACCAATAACCGCAACCCAACTAGCAAAATGTATCCGAAAAGGGTGCCAGATTTATGCTATTCAAGTGGGTTATGCGGATTCCAAGGACAAAACAGCTACATTGGATAGTATTCCTATAATACAAGAGTTTGCAGATGTATTTTCGGAAGAGATTCTCGAACTACCGCCAAAAAGGAATATAGATTTTACCATTGAGTTGGTACCGGGCGCAGCCCCAGTGTCACGAGCACCCTATAGAATGAGTGTGCTCGAATTAACAGAATTGAAAATGCAGTTGCAAGAATTACTAGATAAAAACTATATTCGACCAAGCGTGTCTCCATGGGGAGCCCCAGTATTATTTGTTAAGAAAAAAGACAGAACCCTTCGGATGTGCATTGATTACCGTCAGTTGAATAAGCTGACCATCAAAAATAAATATCCTTTACCTCGGATTGACGAACTATTTGACCAAATGAAAGGTGCAACTGTGTTCTCTAAAATTGATTTGCGATCAGGTTACCACCAGATCCGAATTAAAGTGGAGGATATTGCTAAAACAGCTTTCAAAACAAGGTATGGTCATTATGAATTCGTGGTACTACCTTTCGGGTTAACCAACGCCCCTGCAACTTTCATGTGTTTAATGAACAACATCTTTCATTAATATCTAGATTGATTCATGCTGATATTTATCGATGATATATTAATATACTCCCGCACCATCGAAGAGCACCAGGAACACCTTAGAATGGTGCTACAAACCCTTCGAGAGCACTAGTTATACGCTAAGTTTAGTAAATGTGATTTCTTCAAGGAAGAAATCCAGTACTTGGGTCACGTAATCACCAAAGATGGGATTGCAGTGGATCCAGAAAAGATAAAGGCCATAATGGAGTGGCCTGTACCAAGGGATGTAGCGGATATCCGGTCCTTTATGGGATTAGCTGGGTATTATAGACGGTTTGTGGAGGGTTTCTCCAAAGAGGCTTTCCCTATCACTTCCTTGCAGAAAAAGGGGAGAACATTCCAATGGACCCCAAACTGTCAAAGAAGCTTCAAGCAATTGAAGCATCTGCTTACCTCAGCACCTATTTTGAGTATAGTTGATCCTGACAAGGACTATGTTGTATGCACTGATGCAAGCAAAGAAGGATTGGGGGGCGTATTAATGCAAGAAGGTAAAGTGATTGCGTATGAGTCAAGAAAGTTAAAAGAGCATGAACAAAAATATTCTGCTTACTTTTTGGAGTTGGCTGCTGTTATACATGCCTTAAAAATGTGGCGGCATTACCTTATGGGAAGGAAGTTTTTATTGTTGACTGACCATCATAGTTTAACCAATTATTTTAGCCATCCCACTTTAAACGCTAGGCAAGCTCGGTGGGTGGAATTTTTAAGCGGCTTTGATTTTGATATTAAACATTTGCAAGGAAGGAAAACCGAGTGGCAGATGCCTTAAGTCGAAAGGTACAAAACTTGTACGAAATCTCCATCAGTGGATGGAAAAGTCCTCTTTGGGAAATAATAAAGGAAACAACAAGGCAAGATGCTGAATATCAGCAAATAAAACAACAATTACAACAGTCCGACAGCGAGAAAAGTCAGCAAGAATATGAGTTGGATGATGCAGGGATGTTGTACTACAAGAAAAGGATATATGTACCAAACCAAAGCAGTATTAAAAATCTGATATTGGATGAATTCCACATCAGCCACTATGCGGGTCATCCGGGCTACCAGAAAATGATCACTGCAATTCGGAAAAATTATTTTTGGCCAAGAATGAAGAAGAACGTGGCTAAGTACTTGGAGCAGTGCTTAGAATGCCAACAAATCAAAACAGAACATCAGCACCCAGTAGGATTATTGCAACCATTACCTATTCTAGAATGGAAATGGGAAACCATTTCCATGGACTTTATCACTGGATTACCTAAGACAAAGAGGAACAATGATTCCATTATGGTGGTAGTAGAGAAGTTGAGTAAAGCTGCACATTTTATACCTATGCAATCTACGTACAAGGCTGCACAAATTGCTCATATTTTTATGCAGAATGTGTTCAAGTTACATGGGCTTCCAAAAACAATAATTTCAGATCGTGATGTGAAATTCACATCAGCCTTTTGGAGAATGTTATTTGCTGAATTAGGAACTCAGCTGAACTTCAGTACAATATATCATCCTGAAACTGACGGATAGACATAACGAGTAAACAAGTGGTTGAGGTTATGTTAAGGGCTTACGTAATGCAGCAACCTATGCTGTGGGAAGAATATTTACACTTGGTAGAATTCGCGTATAACAATGGGTATCATACCTCGACGCAAATGAGTCCTTTCGAAGTTCTGTATGGCCGGAAATGTCGTACACCTTCAAGCTGGGGTGGACCCGAAGATAGGTTGAGTTTAGGGCCTGAGATGCTTAAAGACATGAAAGACATGGTGAAGAGGGTACGTGCTAATTTGAAAGCTGCTCAAGACAGACAGAAAAATTTTGCTGAACGGAAAAGAAGGTTCAAGGAATACCAAGTTGGAGACCATGTTTACATCAAAATTCAAGCTAAAAAGAGTACATTGCAGTGGAGCGGGTGTGCCAAATTGGCACCCCGATACTGTGGACCTTTCCAAGTCTTGGCAAGAATCGGACCAGTGGCTTACCAACTCGCCCTGCCAAGCCACATCCGGGTTCACAATGTTTTCCACGTGTCAGTATTAAAAAAATATGTCTATGACCCTAGGCATGTGATTAGATGGCAGGATATTTAGGTGGGAATTGTTGCGACAATAAACTTGACAAAATAATCATTAAAAAAAAAAAAATTAACTTAGAATGTTGCATGTTGCAGGTCGAACTGGAAGGAGAGGTCCTGGTCGAGCCTCTGAGCATCCTCGACCGGAGAGAAGTGCAGCTGCAGAGACGAGTTATTACCCAAGTTAAAGTACAATGGCGACATTTTGGGCCTTAGGAGGCCACTTGGGAAGATGAAGCACTAATGAAAAGGACCTATCCAGGACTGTTCATGGCTGAGAGACATCGAGACGATGTCCAATCTCAGGGGGAGGAGATGTAATGACCCCGGTAAATTTATAAATAATTCTTTTGTTGCTACCATTATAGGTAAAAACATTGAACAAGGATTATTGTTTTTAAATGATTAAAATATTATTAATTCAGAATTTGAGCATGGATTGAGTAAATCACATATAGTAACTTCACATGAGGAAGTTATTCTCTTTTCTTGATAATTAAAAAAAAAAAACAGTTGCCAACAGAAGAGGGGGAAAACCCTAACTGTTTTTTCTTCTTCCCATAGTAAATATGGGAAAGGAAAAGAGACCGGGCTGTTGAGGAACAGACGGGGAGAAAAGAAAAAGAAAATAAAAGAAAAGAAAGCATGTTAACTCTGGTGAAGACCAGATAGCATGGGCACAGATGGTGCACTGAATTTGCTGAAGGCAGTGGTCTAGCAAACACGCTGGGGGGAGATTCGGTTTTATTGACGAGTCTCGTGGACGGGAGGAAAGACAAGCAAGAAAACAGTTTCCCAACTCTGGAGAGGTGTGGAAACGGTGAGAGCAGAAGTACAGGTAAGTATGACTGTGGATTCCATTTTTTTATAAAAGATTGTATCATTAAGGAGCACCACGTTAGTGGTATTAAGTATATCGATAAACTGTTTGCTTAAAGATTCTACTATAAAAGAAGACCTAGCAGTATTCTGTACGAGACATGGTTATGGACCCTGTTCGGAAATAATATTGGTAAAACTCAACTAAGCCAGAAGTAGGGGTTCCTTAGGTTTAAGGAGGTTACAAGTATCCGTTAAGACTCCTGTAACCCCTTAAGAACCAGTAATAGAACTCTGGGAAGCTGTGGGTTACATTAAAAAAAGGAAAAGAGAAAATATTCATAAGTCTGTGACTACAGTGAATCGGAAACAGTAAACTGTAAGTAAAATTGTAAACAAATTTTAGAGTAAAGAGTGTATAGCTCTGGAAACCCATAAACTTGGTGATAGAAAAAGAACATAGCAAAATCCTCTGCGACTAGGTATAATAGAGGAGTTCTTTTAAAAAAAACTGTATTGAAATTTCATTATAAATAATCAAATACCAAATAAAAATATCAGGTCATAACAATACAGTCAAAGCCCAGTACAATGTCAGCACAATGCCTGTAGAATCTCATAGAGTCAGAGTGTGGTTGGCGGAAACGTAAAATCGACTACAAGAATCTTGAATAAAACCACCATTCGGCATATGCATATATAGATATTTTTCAAGCAAGTAATCAAAGGAAAATCTAGAATCCGAAGGACTGATTCAAATGCCATAACAATCCGAACCGAATGATCTCGGTTCCCTATGAAAACAGTGATGGTAGAATAAAAGAGTCGGATAAAAAAATTTCAAGCATTGAGAACCTTTTTAAAGCAAGAATTTTTCTCAGGCATTTTCGAGTGCTGCGTGCTATTATATCAACCAAATCAACAAAATCGACTATATGTACATATCAAGTAACAGTTAGTAGATATCATAACAGAAGAATATCCGAGCGATTATGAAATAAAATGTTCTCAAATAAAACAAATTCAACCATGCCGAGACCTGTAGGTTGAAGCAGCAAAACCATACCAAGGATTTCGGGACACCAGGCTCGGAATTCCATAACTTACATCAGAACAAAAGAAGCACAGAAGGAAAATATAAAAAGTATATTATATTAACAGTAAATTTGTTCAAGAGCATGTAGATGGGATAGAACCCGGACGAAGGAGTTCAACAAAACCCTTACAGCAGAACGAAAACAATATTCATATAACTCTCGGCCAGGTAGCCATCATATAACCAGTACTGAATATATTACATTCCAAATAAATACCGGACTGTTTGTCCTCAAATAAACAAAATACATAGCGATACAGTCATATAAATTTTACGAGGATGGAAGCCTCATTAGAAAACGACTATGGATGGCTCTCACGACCGAGAGACAATCGTAGGCATCCTTTGAAATTATCACTGAACCTGACAATGGAATGATCAGAGTTAAGCTGTTGAACCGGTATCCTGCCCAAACAATAGCCAGGTGTAGCAAGGGTTCGGTTGAACTTACTTGAGAAGTTCATCGTTATATCTGAGCAACGACGGTTACCCTTCCATCCTCGATGACGAACGATCCAAGTTCTGCCATTCGCACAGTGAAACCATTTAGAAACTGTCCACAGCCACCATAAAAATCTAAATCAATTCCAGGTTATAGTAAAGAAATAAAATGCGTGAATGATACCTGCGCTGCTGAGCAAGGTCGAGGCCTTTGGCTCACCTTCGAACGAAAAGGGCATGAGCAAATCTCTGTATCAAAGCCATAGCCGGTGGAACCCTCTGGAGGCGGGCTCGCAAACACAAATGAAGACCCTAAACCCTTAGATGCTGCCTTGTATAATAGGACAGTGCATAAACAACTGTTCGATGGAGGGAAGTGAATACCCTCCGTCGATTTCCTCCGGAATCCCGAGGATCATGTACCTTACAGAAAGTATTAAATATCAACAGCTATCAACAGCAATCACCGGGAGCGCCAGCGCAGTTGGAGTAAGCAGATCCCGAGGAAAGCCCACCTGTCATCCTCTCGGGCAGTTGACATTAATACACTTTGGGGAAAACAAACCGCCATCGCACCAACATCAATAACCTCTGGGTACATAAAATCCGATTGCCGAGTCAAGGATTAATGTGTAAGGTTTGATATGACCAAAGTATCTACCATATAAGGTTGGCACGGTAAATATGCTGTGTAGATTAATGTATATTGGTAAAACCAAATAATTTTTTTTTTAATCAATATTTTATTCTGTTGGGAGTTGTGACATGTGGTATCAGAGCCCAGTTACAAAACTGAGGCCTCTGGGGAAATAAAATAAAAAAAAATATAGAAGTGGCATACAGAAATATTATTAATGATAAAATACATTTACCCATTTAGTCGCTAGTAGCATGCTAATTCTTCTCTCGTTGTTGTCATTTAACTTCATGATCAAGTACAGGACCAGGAGTCCAAGGAACTTCAGTATGAAGAGGACAGATAGTACATCTCACAGATATGCGATGGGACAGGGAGCACATGGTCCCAAAAATAACCCTGAGCTATGGGTACAGCTTGGGGAAGAAGCCAGAGTTACAAACCAGGCGATTCTGGAAACAGTGCAGGAGCTTAAGAATGAGATGGCTCGGTTACGAGAAGACAATGCACGATTAACAATGGAACAGGAAAGAATTTTAAAAAGTCTGTCCGACAGGTAGAACCAGCCGCCAGTTAATCCTAGCACAGAACAACAGAGAATATCAGAAGAACAGAACCATCATATACCCCCTGAAAGATCAGAAGAACAAGAGGAACGTTCTGACAATGCGTTTGAACAACAAACTTCAAAAAGGCAAAGGGTGGAGTTGCAAGGAGAGTTTCACAAGATTAAACCACCACACTTTGACAGGGAACAGGAAGAAGCAGCTGAAGCATGGTTAATTAATATGAATAAGTATTTTTAGCTGTACGAGTATGACCATAACCTTAAAGCACGGTTGGCTATTTTTCAATTGCAGGGAAATGCCACCCTATGGTGGGAAGAAGTTAAAATTGTAAAGGGAGTGATTGAGCAAACAATTACCTGGGAAAATTTCCAAAGGTACTTTAAGGAGAGATATTTGACCGAGCGCTTCTACGATGAAAAGGCAAGAGAATTCCATGATTTGCGCTTAGGACAGCAGACTATGGACGAATTTATCACCCATTTTACCTCCTTGCTCCGCTATGTGCCATATATAAGAGAGGAAAAAGCAAAAGTGCAATGATTTGTTAGCAGTTTGCCACCGTATATGCGAGAGAGGATTGAGTTTGACAATCCAAAGTCAATGGATGAGGCAATCCGTAAAGCCAGAATATGTTATCAACAAAGTAAACAAAAAGGGGAAGCTACTGGCAGAAAATGGAATGAGAAAAAGGGATTCAAGTCAATCAGACATAATAAAGGAAATCGCAGTGGGGGAAGCAAGGGAAATGGCAAGGGACCGAACAGCAGAAGTACACCAAGAACTGCATCCAAATTTAGGACAACGAATGAATCCAGGGTCAGCGAGCAGCATGCAAGATTGGACAGCGAAGGGAAAACAAGGCCTCCGGTGCAGTGCTGGGGTTGTGGGGGGCCACACTACGTCAAAAAATGTCCACAACGGAAGGGAACAGAACATCTATCCCAAATCCATGAAGCCTCAACGGTCGGCGAAGTTGGACGTAGCATACCAAGGATTAATGCAGCTCTGGATGATCGACAGGCATAATATCAACCAACCATGGTCGAATTTGAAGGTAAAATCTCAGACCTTACCATAGCTATTTTAATTGACCTAGGGGCTACACTAAGTTATGTGAGTCCAAAGGTGGTGGAACGTTGTAATTTGCAGCCTGTTAAATTCAAAAACCCATGGCTAGTACAACTAGCTACGGGAGCCAAGAGGCGAGTAACAACAAAAATCAATGACTGTTCTTTCACCATAGCTGGACAACCAGTGATGGCTGATTTGAACGTACTCCCCCTCGGTTCATATGATATTTTAATTGGCATGGATTGGTTGGAAAGACACTGGTCGTTAGTTGATTGTAAAACCAAGATTATTTATTATAAAGATCAACATGGAGCTAGAAAAGAAATGCATGGAATTAAGCGACTAGTGCAGGTCCAACCAATAACTGCAACCCAACTAGCAAAATGTATCCGAAAAGGGTGCCAGATTTATGCTATTCAAGTGGGTTATGCGGATTCCAAGGACAAAACAACTACATTGGATAGTATTCCGATAATACAAGAGTTTGCAGATGTATTTCCGGAAGAGATTCTCGGACTACTGCCAAAAAGGAATATAGATTTTACCATTGAGTTGGTACCGGGCGCAACCCCAGTGTCACGAGCACCCTATAGAATGAGTGTGCCCAAATTAACAGAATTGAAAATGCAGTTGCAAGAATTACTAGATAAAAACTATATTCGACCCAGCGTGTCTCCATGGGGAGCCCCAGTATTATTTGTTAAGAAAAAGATGGAACCCTTCGTATGTGCATTGATTACCGTCAGTTGAATAAGCTGACCATCAAAAATAAATATCCTTTACCTCGGATTGACGAACTATTTGACCAAGTGAAAGGTGCAACCGTGTTCTCTAAGATTGATTTGCAATCAGGTTACCACCAGATCCGAATTAAAGAGGAGGATATTGCTAAAACAGCTTTCAGAACAAGGTATGGTCATTATGAATTCGTGGTACTACCTTTCGGGTTAACCAACGCCCCTGCAACTTTCATGTGTTTAATGAACAACATCTTTCATCAATATCTGGATCGATTCGTGCTGATATTTATCGATGATATATTAATATACTCCTGCACCATCGAAGAGCACCAGGAACACCTCAGAATGGTGCTACAGACCCTTCAAGAGCACCAGTTATACGCTAAGTTTAGTAAATGTGATTTCTTCAAGGAAGAAATCCAGTACTTGGGTCACGTAATCACCAGAGATGGGATTGCAGTGGATCTAGAAAAGATAAAGGCCATAATGGAGTGGCCTGTACCAAGGGATGTAGCGGATATCCGGTCCTTTATGGGATTAGCTGGGTATTATAGACGGTTTGTGGAGGGTTTCTCCAAAATGGCTTTCCCTATCACTTCCTTGCAGAAAAAGGGGAGAGCATTCCAATGGACCCCAAACTGTCAGAGAAGCTTCGAGCAATTGAAGCATCTGCTTACCTCAACACCTATTTTGAGTATAGCTGATCCTGACAAGGACTATGTTGTATGTACTGATGCAAGCAAAGAAGGATTGGGGGTGTATTAATGCAAGAAGGTAAAGTGATTGCGTATGAGTCAAGAAAGTTAAAAGAGCATGAACAGCAATATTCTGCTTACGATTTGGAGTTGGCTGCTGTTATACATACCTTAAAAATGTGGCGGCATTACCTTATGGGAAGGAAGTTTTTATTGTTGACTGACCATCATAGTTTAACCAATTATTTTAGCCAGCCCACTTTAAACGCTAGGCAAGCTCGGTGGGTGGACTTCTTAAGCGGCTTTGATTTTGATATTAAACATTTGCAAGGAAAGGAAAATCGAGTGGCAGATGCCTTAAGTCGAAAGGTACAAAACTTGTACGAAATCTCCATCAGTGGATGGAAAAGTCCTCTTTGGGAAATAATAAAGGAAACAACAGAACAAGATGCTGAATATCAGCAAATAAAACAACAATTACAGCAGTCCGACAACGAGAAAAGTCAGCAAGAATATGAGTTGGATGATGTAGGGATGTTGTACTACAAGAAAAGGATATATGTACCAAACCAAAGCAGTATTAAAAATCTGATATTGGATGAATTCCACATCAGCCACTATACGGGTCATCCGGGCTACCAGAAAATGATCACTGCAATTCGGAAAAATTATTTTTGGCCAGGAATGAAGAAGAACGTGGCTGAATACTTGGCACGGTGCTTAGAATGCCAACAAATCAAAGCAGAACATCAACACCCAGTAGGATTATTGCAACCATTACCTATTCCAGAATGGAAATGGGAAACCATTTCCATGGACTTTATCACTGGATTACCTAAGACAAAGAGGAACAACGATTCCGTTATGGTGGTAGTAGACAAGTTGAGTAACATTTTATACCTGTGCAATCTACGTAAAAGGCTGCACAAATTGCTCATATTTTTATGCAGAATGTGTTCAAGTTACATGGGTTTCCAAAAACAATAATTTCAGATCGTGATGTGAAATTCACATCAGCCTTTTGGAGAACGTTATTCGCTGAATTAGGAACTCAGCTGAACTTCAGTACAACATATCATCCCCAAACTGACGGACAGACAGAACGAGTAAACCAAGTGGTTGAGGATATGTTAAGGGCTTACGTAATGCAACAACTTATGCTGTGGGAAGAATATTTACACTTAGTAGAATTCGCGTATAACAATGGGTATCATACCTCGACGCAAATGAGTCATTTCGAAGTTCTGTATGGCCAGAAATGCCGTACACCTTCAAGCTGGGGTGTACCCGAAGATAGGTTGAGTTTAGGGCCTGAGATGCTTAAAGAAATGGAAGACATGGTGAAGAGGGTACGTGCTAATTTGAAAGCTGCTCAAGACAGACAGAAAAATTTTGCTGACCGGAAAAGAAGGTTCAAGGAATACCAAGTTGGAGACCATGTTTACATCGGAATTCAAGCCGAAAAGAGTACATTGCGGTGGAGCGGGTGTGCCAAATTGGCACCCCGATACTGTGGACCTTTCCAAGTCTTGGCAAGAATCGGACCAGTGTCTTACCAACTCGCCCTGCCAAGCCACATCCGGGTTCACAATGTTTTCCATGTGTCAGTATTAAAAAAATATGTCTATGACCCTAGGCATGTGATCAGATGGCAGGATGTTCAGGTGGGAATTGTTGTGACAATAAACTTGACAAAAGAATCATTTAAAAAAAAAAAACTAACTTAGAATGTTGCATGTTGCAGTTCGAACCGGAAGGAGAGGTCCTGGTTGAGCCTCTGAGCATCCTCGACCGGAGAGAAGTGCAGCTGCGGAGACGAGTTATTACCCAAGTTAAAGTACAATGACGACATTTTGGGCCTAAGGAGGCCACTTGGGAAGATGAAGCACTAATGAAAAGGACCTATCTAGGATTGTTCATGGCTGAGAGACATCGAGACGATGTCCAATCTTAGGGGGAGGAGATGTAATGACCCCGGTAAATTTATAAATAATTCTTCTGTTGTTACCATTATAGGTAAAAACATTGAACAAGGATTATTGTTTTTAAATAATTATAATATTGTTAATTCAGAATTTGAGCATGGATTGAGTAAATCACATATAGTAACTTCGCATGAGGAAGTTATTCTCTTTTCTTGATAACTAAAAAAAAAACAGTTGCCAACAGAAGAGGGGGAAAACCCTAACTGTTTTTTCTTCTTCCCATAGTAAATATGGGGAAGGAAAAGAGACCGGGCTGTTGAGGAACAGACGGGGAGAAAAGAAAAAAAAGAAAAGAAAAGAAAGCATGCTAAGTCTGGTGAAGACCAGATAGCATGGGCATAGATGGTGCACTGAATTTGCTGAAGGCAGTGGTCTGGCAAACACACTTGAGGGAAGATTCGGTTTTATTAACGAGTCTCGTGGGCGAGAGGAAAGACAAGCAAGAAAACAGTTTCCCAAACTCTGGAGAGGTGTGGAAACAGTGAGAGCAGAAGTACAGGTAAGTATGACTGTGGATTCCATTTTTCTATAAAAGATTGTATCATTAAGGAGCACCACGTTAGTGGTATTAAGTATATGGATAAACTATTTGCTTAAAGATTCTATTATAAAAGAAGACCTAGTAGTATTTTGTATGAGACATGGTTATGGACCCTGTTCGGAAATAATATTGGTAAAACTCAACTAAGCCAGAAGTAGGGGTTCCTTACATTTAAGGAGGTTACAAGTATCCGTTAAGACTCCTGTAACCCCTTAAGAACCAGTAATAGAACCCTGGGAAGCTGTGGGTTACATTAAAAAAATGAAAAGAGAAAATATTCATAAGTCTGTGACTACAGCGAATCAGAAATAGTAAATTGTAAGTAAAATTGTAAACAAATTTTAGAGTAAAGAGTGTATAGCTCTGGAAACTCACAAACTTGGTGATATAAAAAAAACATAGCAAAATCCTCTGCGACTAGGTATAACAGAGGAGTTCTTTTAAAAAAAACTGTATTGAAATTTCATTATAAATAATCAAATACCAAATAAAAATATCAGGTCATAACAATACAGTCAAAGCCCAATACAATGTCGGCACAATGCCTGTAGAATCTCATAGAGTCAGAATGTGGTTGGCGGAAACGTAAAATCGACTGCAAGAATCTTGAATAAAACCACCATTCGGCATATGCATACATAGATATTTTTCAAGCAAGTAATGAAAGGAAAATCTAGAAGCCGAAGGACTGATTCAAATACCATAACACTATGAACTGAATGATCTCGGTTCCCTATGAAAACAGTCATGGTAGAATAAAAAGAGTCTGATAAAAAAATTTCATGCGTTGAGAACCTTTTTAAAGCAAGAATTTTTCTCAGGCATTTCTGATTGCTGCGTGCTATTATATCAACCAAATCAACAAAATCGACTATATGTACATATCAGGTAACAGTTAGTAGATCTCATAACAGAAAAATATCCGAGCGATTATGAAATAAAATGTTCTCAAATAAAACAAATTCAACCATGCCGAGACCTGTAGGTTGAAGTAGCAGAACCATACCAAGGATTTCAGGACCCCAGGCTCGGAATTCCATAACTTACATCAGAACAAAAGAAGCACAGAAGGAAAATATAAACCGTATATTATATTAACAGTAAATTTGTTCAAGAGCATGCAGATGGGATAGAACCCGGACGGAGGAGTTCAACAAAACCCTTACAACAGAACGAAAACAATATTCATATAACTCTCGGCCAGGTAGCCATCATATAACCAGTACTGAATATATTACATTCCAAATAAATACCGGACTGTTTGTCCTCAAATAAACAAAATACGTAGCGATACAGTCATATAAATTTTACGAGGATAGAAGCCTCATTAGGAAACGACTATGGATGGCTCTCACGGCCGAGAGGCAATCGTAGGAATCCTTCGAAATTATCACTGAACCTGACAATGGAATGATCAGAGTTAAGCCGTTGAACCGACATCCTGCCCAAACAATAGCCGGGTGTAGCAAGGGTTCGGTTGAACTTACTTGAGAAGTTCATCGTTATATCCGAGCAAGGATGGTTACCCTTCCATCCTCGGTGATGAACGATCCAAGTTCTGCCATTCGAACAGTGAAACCAGTTAGAAACCGTCCACAGCCACCATCAAAATCTAAATCAATTCCAGGTTATAGTAAAGAAATAAAACGCGTGAATGATACTTGCGCTGCTGAGCAAGGTCGAGGCCTTCGGCTCACCTTCGAACGAAAAGGGCATGAGCAAATCTCTGTATCAAAGCCGTAGCCGGTGGAACCCTCTGGAGGCGAGCTCGCAAACACAAATGAAGACCCTAAACCCTTAGATGCTGCCTTGTATAATAGGATAGTGCATAAACAACCGTTCGATGGAGGGGAGTGAATACCCTCCATCGATTTCCTCCGAAATCCCGAGGATCGTGTACCTTACAAAAAGTATTAAATCTCAACAGCTATCAACAACAATCACCGGAAGCGCCAACGCAGTTGGAGTAAGTAGATCTCGAGGAAAGCCCACCTATCATCCTCTCGGGCAGTTGACATTAATACACTTTGGGGAAAACAAACCGCCATCGTACTAACATCAATAACCTCTGGGTACATAAAATCTGATTGCCGAGTCAAAGATTAATGTGTAAGGTTTGATATGACCAAAGTATCTACCATATAAGGTTGACACGGTAAATATACTGTATAGATTAATGTATATTGGTAAAACCAAATAAATTTTTTTTTTTAATCGATATTTTATTCTGTTGGGAGTTGTGACAAAAAAATATATTTATGTTTAAAAACTGTTCTGAACCGAATTTCATCAATTGAAAAAAACGATTTCTCACTAAAAAAATCTCATTCAGATATAACAGGTGGACGGATGATTTATTCACATCTCATGAAAAAATAATAATAGCGTTGCCCAGTTTGTAACATAAAAAGAATCTGCATGTTGCTCATGTTATTTGAAAAATAGATAAGCTACAATATAAACATGATGTGGAACACTACACTACTGTATTAGAGTATCTGCATAAAATTCAAATTTGTATTCGGATCTTTACACAAGGATGTGTATTATTAAATATAAAAGGAAGATTTAAAATTAATTAAGATACAAATCCATTTATACTTAAAAATTTCCTACTTAAAAAGTGGATGAAAAAAGTGAGAATGAAAGTTGGATAAATGGGAAGAGAATAGAGGGAAATTTACAATAATTTTAACCATAATAATACTGCAGGAATGACTTGTAAAATGTTAATATAAA